>CAUYRH010142792.1:0-12914 GCA_963574655.1 Perodicticus potto | reverse complement strand
AAAGAAAGAAAGAAAGAAAGAAAGAAAGAAAGAAAGAAAGAAAGAACTCTTTTGACCCACTGCCCCTCCAGCCTTCTCCCCATCTCTCTCCACTCCCTTTGACAGCAAAGTTCCACAAAAGAATTCCAGTTTCTCTCCTTTCTTTCTCCTGGAACTTATTCCTCTGGGGCTTTTGTCTCCACCTTGACACTGAAACTGTTTTTTTCCAAGGGCAGCAGTGACCTTTACATCACTAACCCCAGGATTCGTGGCCTTTTCCGTGGTTGATCATGTCCTCGTCTTCCCTGACTGGGATTCCCCTTCCCTGGTTTCTTCTCCTCCGCTGGGTCCCCTCCTCACTCTCCTGCACTGTTCCCCTGACATCTTCCTGACCTTGAAATGTCAGAGGGCTCTGGGGCTCAGCTCTTGGTTCCTTTGTTTTGCTTGCACAGTCTCAGAGATGTCATCCAGTCTCATTTTAAATGTCACCCAAGTGCTGACGACTCTCATATTGTAGCTCCAGGCAGGGTCTCTCGTCTGAGCTCCAAGCTAATTTTTCCAAATGCCCCCTTGACATTTACCCTGGTGACTCCGACCCGTCAAATTCCTCATGGAACTTCTGATCTGTCATTCAGCCTTCCTGTCCCCCATCTCAGTAAGGGATGGATGGCACCATTCTTTCTGTAGCTAAGGCCAAAGCCTTGGGGCCATGGTTGACCCACTCTTTCTCTCCCACCCCAGAAAACCCTGTAATTTCTTCTCTTCCCCAATGCCTCATACCGCTGGGCCAAGCTGCCTGGAGGGTGCAGTGGCCTCTTAACCAGTGTCCCTGTTTCCGCCCTTGGCCTCACCCAAAGAAGTCATTTCAAGACGCAAGCTAGAGTATGCTGTTTCTCCACTCAGAGCCTGATGGTGAAGCCCCCTTTATGGAGGCCTCCAAGGTCCTTCAGGCCCTGGCTTCTCCAGCCCTCTCCCTCCTCCCAGGCCCCTTTCTGTTCCTGAGAGCGCCGGGCCCATGGTGTGGAGTTCTCTGATGCCCTTGTCTTGGTGGAGAGCAGCTGCCACAGCAATGCCACAGGTGGCCAGGAGGTGGCACTGTGACCACAGAAATGGCAGGCTCGTGGCTGCCAGGTCACTTCTCAAAAATCCATTCCCATATACACCTGCTTCAGAGATGGCCTATTGGGATATGTTTGTGTGTGTGTGTGTGTGTGTGTGTGTGTGTGTGAGACAGTGCGTGTGCCTCCCAGGTCAGCCGCTGCCTCTCTCATCTCCTGGCAGGATTCCAGAGAGCCGGAGATTATTACTGGGCTGGTGTGGGTCAACAAACCCATCCCCATACCCGACCCTCACCCCATCCCAGACCCAGGGGACAAGGAGGTGCCTGGGCTGGGCAGCCTCGGGATGCTGAGTAGATTTGGTTAGAACCCCAGGATCAATCGATCTATCTTTCTTTCTTTCTTCTTCTTTTTTTTTTTTTTTGAGACAGAGTCTCATTCTGTTGCCTAGGTAGAATGCTGTGGTGTCATAGCTCAGAGCAACCTCAGGTTCTTGGGCTCAAGTGATTCTTTTGCCTCAGCCTCCTGAGTACCTGGGATTACAGGCACCTGCCACAATGCCTGGCTATTACTACTTTTTTTTAAAGAGATGGGGATCTCACTTTTTGCTCAGGCTGATCTCAAACCCGTGAACTCAGGCAATCCACCTGTCTCGTCCTCCCAGAGTGCTGAGATCACAGGCATGAGCCACCATGCCTGTAGCCCTGGGACAGGAGGAGGGCCTACCCTGGCACCCCCTCTCTGCCCTGGGACCTGGATCTGGGAGTCCTTCTTTCCCTCCTCAGGAGGGAGGAAAGCTAAGCATGCTCAGCCCTGTGTTCCTCCCCTTTGGCACAGGAGAGTGAGCAACTCTGGGCCTACATGAGGGCCTGTTCCTGGCGCTGCAACTTGCCAGCTGGATGACCTTGGCCAAGTGCTGAGCCTCAGTTTTGTCATCTGTCCAGTGGGAGAGACGGGCCTGTCTAGAAGCTTGTGGGAAGGTTAGATGCTCGGTTCTGGGATGGTATGGAGCAGGCATGTTCAGCCAGTGCTGGCTGGATGGTGGAGACGGCCACTGTGAGGGCCTGCCGGGCGCTGCAGTCAGACCTGCCGGGTCCCCCATTGCTCATTCACTAACTCAAACGCCCGTGAAATGTGACTCCCATGTGCCCCAAGCTGTGTGGGGCTGTGGGGGACTGTGGGACCAAAATGTCTTTACCTCTGCATTTCAAAAGCTAAGAATTAATGGAAGAGAGAGGATGAAACTCACATGAAAAAAAGTTAAAAAACAAACATGAGACAAAGTACAAGCGATGTCAGTAGGTCACTCGTGATGCATCGCCCAGTGAGTGGGACTGATGGGAGATGCTGAGCCTGGCCTGAGCAGTGGACTGTGCGGTCCAGGGAGGTCACTGCAGGCTGGTTGGGGTGGGGGGAAGGCGGGCAGAGGCTGTGGCTGTGGCTGTACAGAAAAGGTTGAGGCAGCAGGAATGGATCTAGGAGCCCAAGTTGCTCTCCGCCAGCCGCAGAGACCCTGCCCTTGGTGACCCTCATGGCTGGAGCAGCTGGTCTGTGAGGTCTCTGCCATCTTGGGTGGCCCCACAGTCCCCTGGGCAGACTGTGGCTGTACAGGGAACAAGCCTGGGATGATGCCAGCTGCACCACCTCTGCTGCCGCTGTCCTCCCCTCATGGCCTGGGCTTGGGCTGGTTTCCAGAAGTTGCTCTTGACTGTGATCTGTGGTCTAGGCTAGACAGGAAGGACCGGCTGGAGATGTTCTTTTGCCTGCTTGGGGCTGAGCCTGGCATCAGCTGAGGCCACCTGGAGTGTGACCTGGCTCTCACCCAGGGAATGGTTCTAAAGATGGTACGATTCCATGCACACAGAGCACAGTGGGTTGTGCCTTGGGCAAAGGGCACGCTGGTCCCACTGAGGAGGGCTGGGGTTGGGGGAATGGCCATCCTAGCGGGAGCTCCCCACCCTGGGGGCGAGGGTCAGTCAGATTGCTTCTACAGCACCCTGGACAGATTGCTTCTGGACCCCCTGCCCACAGAGTTGGCATGTGACCTTTAGGAAACGCAAAACTGCCAAGAACCTGCGAACGCCACTGCATCCAGTGGTAACACGTGACACAGAGGCCATGAGCACTGTCTCCTCATAAGACCCCACCACACAGACGAGGAGCCCGGGCCTACCACTCAACACGTTCTCCAGTCTATGCCCAAGGTGAGAAGTCTTCAGGATCCTGGGTGAGCAGGGGGAAGGCAGGGATGACCCCTGACTCCCTGCACACTCTGCCCCTCTCCTTCCCAGAAACTGTGACCCTGTCATCATCAGGGCAGGGCCCAGCCTGCAGCCAGCTTTCTGTGTTGAATCTCAGAGCTGCTGCACCAGCCTTCTCCCCACCTTTCTCCTCTCTTACCCCATCCTCAGTTTCCCCGAGGAAAAGGTTGAGGCAGCAGGAATGGATCTAGGAGCCCAAGTTGCTCTCCGCCAGCCGCGGAGACCCTGCCCTTGGTGACCCTCATGGCTGGAGCAGCTGGTCTGTGAGGTCTCTGCCATCTTGGGTGGCCCCACAGTCCCCTGGGCAGAGGCCCAGGCTGGCCCTGCAGGGTCTGTCTCTCTGCCCCCTGCCTGCCCATCCAGTTGGTGCGATGGCTCTGCCCATGTCCTTGCTTGGCTCAGCTGCCTGCCTGGGTCTGCGCTGGGAGGTGAGCCTGCCTGCTGCACTACCCCCTCCCCCATGGCACAAAGCAGACCGAGCGCTCACTTAGATTAATTAATCTGCTGCCCAGCCTGCTCCTCCGACCCATCTTTTATTCATGGACAAGCAGCGTTCCCTGCTTTACCAGGACTCAGGCATCAATATTTCATCCCTGCCTCGCCTGCCAGCTCACCGCTCCCTTCTGCCTGCTTCTCCGGCTCTGGGACACGGGCAGGCATGCTGGCTCAGCCCGGGGCCTCACCCTTGGGCCCCTTGACTGTCTTTCACTCAGACTGTCTTCCACTCCACGGTCCATCGGTCCATCATTCAGCAAGATGGGGCAGCACAGCAGGGTGGCCAGGAGGGGGTGCTGGGGTGAGGGGCTAAGGCCTGCCCCAGTGGGGAGGCTGTGTCTTCAGAATCAGGCAGGAGAGTTGCCAAGTGCCTGGCACAGGTCATGGCACCTAGAAACTGCTCATGTTTCTTCCCCCTTTTGACCGGGGTGTCTTGCTCATTTCTTCCATCCCCATGCCCCAGTAGTTGAATGAATGGTTGGTTGGAGGACTGAGGTAATGGCGGCATTCAGGAGCCAGGAGCACCTGCCCAGTGGCCCCTGGTCTTCTCCTCTCCTGAGCTGCTGGGCTCTCAGGCTCCAAGCAGGTGCCCGGGACCACCAGGGTCGAACATGAGATCTGAAGGGGCCCTTTCCTAGGTCTTGTAAGCAGGGTTTGTGGAGGGGCTACTGGAAGGGAGTGTGTGTGTGTGTGTGTGTGTGTGCACGCACGCGCTTCTGTACATGCACAGAGAGAAAGCAAACTTTTTTTTTGTAGGGTGAGGGTCCCTGGCTTCAATCAGATTCTTGGTGAGATTATGAGCCAAAAAAGGTCACAAACACTCCATTTCAGGCAGCTCAAGTCTCCTCTTTTAAATATTCTTTTTTCTTTTATACTTCTTGAGACCGAGTCTCACTGTGTTGCTCTGGGTAGAGGCCATGGCGTTGTAACTCACAGCAACCTCAAACTCTTGAACCCTAGTGATCCCCTTGCCTCAGCCTCCTGGGTAGTTGGGGCTAAAGACGTCCACCACAACACCTGGCTATTTAAAAATTTTTTTGAGACAGAATCTCACTTTGCCACCCTGGGTAGAGTGCTCTGGCATCACAGCTCACAGCAACCTCAAACTTTTGGCCTCAAGTGATCCTCTTGCCTCAGCCTCCCGAGTAGCTGGGACTACAGGCGCCCGCCACAACGCCCAGCTATTTTTTAGAGATGAGGTCTTGCTTTGGCTCAGGCTAGTCTCGAACCTGTGAACTCAGGGCAATCCACCTGTCTCAGCCTCCCAGAGTGCTAGGATTACAGGCGTGAGCCACCCTGCCCGGCCCTGAGTCTCCTCTTTTGAATGTCATGGAAGAGAATGAATGGGGTTACTCCAAGGAGCCACCTGCAAAGTGTGTGCGTGTGTAAATATGGGCATGATGGAGGTGTAGATGCACACGTTTATGCGTGTGAGCTTGTGCTGAGAGTGTGTGAGAGCATGCGAGAATGTGTGTGAGCATGTGTGAGAGTGTGCTTGTGAGCACGTGAGTGTGAGACGCATGTGAGCCTGTGTGTGAGTGCGTGTGACCATGTGAAAGTGTGTGTTTATGTGTGGGTGAGTGTGTCTGTGAGAGCAGGGCGCACTCCCGGTGGCGGGGGCATTTCCCCTCGGGGCCTGCTGTGTGCTGAGCTCCTTGCCGGGCCGGCGGGGCCCTTCCTCTCCACGTCAGGCCTGGTCAGAGGTGCCGGCTGCAGAGACACAAGCTGGGGGAATTGCTCTGGCCCTGGCTGTGCCCAGCCGTGGGATGGGGGCAGGTGTACCACACTCCGCTCTGTGTTGGATGTGGAGGCTTCGTGCGGGCACCATAAGCATCCCACCCCCCTTTGTCCCTCATGCCTTATGCCTGGTGGGTCAGGAAATCCTGCCTGCTCACCCCCAAAACACATCCCCAGCCTGGCCACTTCCACCCCATCCACGCGTGCTCCATGGCCGCTGCAGTCTGTGCTCAGCCTGGAGCTGACCTGCTCTGCTCCCAGGAAAGTAGGGCTTGTTCAGCTGCCCTGCTCCGCCCACAGCCTCCCCCAAGCGCCCCCCTTGCTCAGGAGCTGAGCTGGCCCATGAGACTCACTGGCAGGTTCCACCTGGGACCTCTGGGCCTCTGCTTTCTCTTCGCCAAGTGTCTGCCTGGTTCAGTCCCTGACCCCCTTCAAGTCTGCTGCCCCCTACCCTGTACCTGCTATTTCCCTCCCCAGCACACATGACCTTCTAACACACCAGCTCCTCAGTCATCCCTGTCTCCTGCCAACCCTGGGGGTGAGAGTCAGTCAGATTGGAATTCTGGAGGGCAGGAATTCTTTACTCTGTTTGCTGGTTCATCTCAAAGCAGGACTCACTAAGAAGGGAAGGAATGAATGAACGAACAAACTGTCTGCTAGATCCCTCAGTGGCCCGTTTAGGACAACTCATGGGTGATGTTTTTTCCTTAGGATTAAGGGCCAGAAAAACCTTCGCTTGTGTTTAAAAGCTGCTGTTCAATCACGCGTTTATGGGCTGCCCTTAGCGAGCACCTGCCGTGGGCCAGCACTGTCCTGGGTGCTGCCGAGACGGGAGTGAAACACATGGCAAATGCTGCTTGTTTCTGGTGGAGTTTGTTCACGGATCCCGGGGATCTGGTCACCGTCTTCCCATCTGCTTTGCTGCCCCCATGCCCACAGCTAATTTTCTGAGGACAACAACTTCCCCTCTGATCTCACCTCATTATTCTACCTCTGTTCTTTTCTCTGTGTCTTGATTATTTTTAATAGAAAAGGGAAATTCAGTACAAGAGTGTGGAGAGTCTGTGGCCTGGCCCAGGACTCTGGGGAGTGGCTAGGGGTGGAGGACCTCTCTCGGTCTCTCTCCAGAACCTCTTGGCCACCACCTCTGCCCTCGCCTCTGGCTCTGGGTCTCTGCCACCGGCCTCCTCCCCCTTTCCCTCTTGAACTCGCTTTTCCACTCACTTGGCTGAAGATGGGGCCTCTCCACTCATTTGCTTTGATGCAATCATCCATTTTTATGTTAAATCTTACAGTGTTATATGCATTCTTTTCAACTATTTCAGAATCTTTTATCAGCAAAATGTACATAGATTTCTGCTTACAGATGAATGCACGTGTGGGTGCTGGGGGACCCGGCTCAGCCTGGGTAGGGGACCAGATATAGGTGGAGAATTTCCCGGGCAGAAAGCCTGAGGTGACAGGCATCTTGCATTGGAGAGGATGGTCACCTGCTGCCACTTCTCCTGACAAGCCCCCTGGTTAGGAGTTGGTGTGACTCGCTTGGCCACAGCCTAGCAATTGCTCAGTCTTGATGTACTCCTGTCACTGACCTGTCATCTCCTGATTAGTTCTCCCCTCCCTGGCCCCACCCAGCTGGCCTTGGATTTCCCGGTTTCATTCCCAGGTGGAGCTGCTGACCCTTTTGTCTTTGTGGTTGGGGTGACACTGCCATCTGATGGCTGGACACAGGCAGTGGGGTGGATGGGCATGAGGGAAGCAGGTGCAATTGGCACGGAGGGCCACAGGCAAATGACACTCTAGGGGGAGGTTCAGAGGCTCCAGCTGGGGGATGGAAGGAGCCAGAAGACAAACAGTAAACAGCCACATGTCCCAGGGCATCCTACCCAACCCCCATTTTGACCCCATACCCCCTCCTTCAGCACCACAGCCTCAAATGACACTCACTAGAAGGGGACTTGGGCCTGATAGCCAGGGCCAGAGGCATGCCTGCCCTCCCTGTGGGGCCTGGGGTCCTCACTTTGGCCTTTAGCCCCCCTTTGCCCCTTGGTGTGCACCCCTCAATATACCCAAAGAGGTGTCTGCAGGAGGGGAAGCAACTTCCTTGGTACCATGGCTGGGGCTGTGAGGCACAATGACTAACTAGCCACATGCCTTTGAACAAGTTAAGTAACTGCTCTGTGCCTCAGTTTCCCCCCTGCATATTGGAGACAATAAAAGTACCTGCCCCATAGGGTTGTTATCAGAATTAAATGAGTTAATATGCCAAAGAATTAGTAGGATGCCTGCAGGTAGTCAGTATACACTAAGTGTTAGCCACTATCATTATCATTTGAGAAATTTGAGAAGTTCTCCCCACCCCAGATCCCCTCCACACATGCGTAGCCTGCAATCCCTTCTCCATGTAGTTCTCCCAAGACACCTTTCAGAAAACACAGGACAGCACCTGATGACATTGTGTGATTGCAAAGAACTTGAGGTCTGGCCATCTGTGTGACTTCCCAGCTGTGTGACTTCAGGCGGTTCCATAGCCTCTCTGAGCTTTGATTCCTTCTCTTCAGGTGAGATCACAACCTTCACCTGGAAGGTTCTGTGCTAAAAGCACTCAGAGCAGTGTGTGCCCAGCCCGAGGGACAGGGAACAGCAGCCTGCTCATTGTACGAGGTCCCTGCATATACCTCATCGCATCTGATCCAGGCCTCGACTCCAGCAGTGGCCTCTCTTCCAGATGGGAAGCCTGAGGCAGAGCATCTGAGCAGGGCTGGAGTGTGGGCCCCCTGGCTCACAGGGACCAGGCACAGGTGGCTGTCACTCTTGGCGTGATGGGGATAATTCGGTGCTTTGCCCTGACCTGAGACCTGGAGGAACCTGGAGGGAGCAGGGGTGTCAGAAGACAAGGTGAGGCTCCCACGTGGCAGGTTTGTTCCTACCTGGCCCTGTCCTCTCCAGACTTGAGCTCCCACATCTGCTCCTGCCCTGCAGCTCCCAGGCCTGGGCTCTGGGCTGGGGACCCCAGAACAGAGCCCATCTGCAGGAGTGGAACCCCGTGTGCCCCAGCCCCGTCAGGCATGGCCTTCTCTGCAGACCACAGGAGGTACAAAGTCTGCCCCAAACAAGGGGTAAGCTTTAGATATACTCTCATTTTTTACGGAAATTGTGAGGGAGAGAAAAAAAAAAAGACAAGTGAAAAATAGCTTCATCTGGACTGAGCAGGGGAGAAAGCAATTTCCTTTTGGAATCTCTTTTTCTGATTCTTGAAAGATGCAATTTGGAAATGTCCTGGTGGCTCCCGCTGTTGTGTGGGCTGGACCACCTGCGTGGCATGGAGTCGGGACCCAGGGGCAGGGGTGGGAGCAGTGAGGGCTCATGGGGAAGGGGACAGAGGTCGTTCCAGCCCAAGCCTCAAGGATAGGTCGTCTGGGGTAGTCGTGGTACGAAGGGCTGACCTGGCAGGAGGGAGAGCTGGAGTGAGGTATCAGGGGTGGAGCAGAGGGGAAGAGAATCTGGGGGTCCTGATGGACCAGCATTGAGGGGATGTGCCGGGGAGAATTCCGAGCGTAGCTGGGGGAGGAGAGTGGCCCAGCACCCAAAGCAGATCCATGTTCTCGTGTCCATGTCTCGGGAGATTTCACGGGACATAAATCCATCCTGAAAATGATGAATTCTCTGGTCTCTTTGCTGGAAGGTCATCTGGGTGCTGGGTAACCAGGTGATACCTTGGGGGCTTTGTCAGAGCCTGAAGGAGCGATAGGGACCTGGCGTAGGGAGGTGGAAAGACACAGGCCGTCCTGGACACCTCAGGGTCCCCCTGCTCGTTGCCTTCTGGAGCCATTCTCCTAGTTCCTCAGCAGCCCTGCTGCCACGGTTGGTTCTGAGGACCCAGCTTGGGGGTGGGTAGCCTGGGCCTGTTGGGGTGGGGCTAAAATGGAGACTGACACTGGAATTTTGGGGGCCTCCCTGGGGCTTGTCCTTCTCTCTAACCAGGTGTGAACCTCATGTCCTAAAGCACGAGCCATCACCCAACCCTCAACTCACCCATCAACTAGCCAAGTCCACCAGCCTACCAGTCCAGCCATTCCCCCATTAACCAATCCACCAACCACCACCCAGCCTATTACCTTACACCCTGTTGTGTCACCAACCCAGCAACCTTATGTACAACATACCAATCAATCCACCAACCAACCTCTTCAACCACTTTGCGAGCCTATTAACCAGCCTGCCAACCAACTCACCCACCAACCCATCACCCCACTGTTCAATCAGAAGATAGCAACTACACAGTAATACAGAAAAGGTTTAGTATAAAGCATAGCAGCGCCAACAGGAGATTACCCATTGAACCTAATACAGTACCTACCTAAACAATACGGGAATAGCAGATCTGAGGAGCTGTCCCTACCTGGATGGCAGAGGCAGAGCATCAAAGGCAGGAACCAATGCAGAAGAGCCCGTCTCCTCATAGCCCCACTACCCAGAACTGAGACCTGAAGGCTGTGAGAGAGGGCACCGCCCAGGTGCCCTGGGAGGCAGGGAAGTTTGCTGAGGTGCTAGGCGGGTGGGACTCTCTGGGCCGCTGAAGAAGCTGGTTGTGGCTGGATGCCTCACTGATGGGGCCTGGAAGAAAAACTTTTCCTTTCCACAGCGTCCTTCCAGCACCCTCTGCCAGCAAAGCTGAATGCAGAGTAAAGGAGAAACGTTTACAGGGTCTGACCTATCGCGGATTAGGTGATGATGGGAGTAGATTTGAAGCTGAGTGGCAGTAAGGTCATAACTGGCACATCATTGACCTGCCACCCCGCAATCCTCAAACCTATATGCCACTTTATCCGCCAGCCAGCCAATCTCCCAACAAGTCTGGCCTGCCACCGCCCACGGACTGCAGTCCTCTGACCAAATACCAACCCACCACCAGCCACCCCAGCTAACTGGGTTTCTTGAATGTTCCAGGCACTGTGCTGAGGCCAGTGCAATGAAAGGGCAGTCCCCACCCTGAAGAAAAGTCATGTTTAAAGCAATTTATCTCAATGGGTGATAAATGCAACTTATGCCTATGATCAGCTTTGAGCCAACAAGGACCTGTCACTCAGGTGACATTCACTACCTGGATGAATGGTGGGCAACAGTTAGGTCTGGAGTTAGTGGTGGGAGTCACCACTGTGGCCTAGTGGTAGGGAACAGCTTTATGGAGGGTGGGATGGTGACCTGGGCTTTGAAGGGTTCGTAGCCTGGAGATGGAGATTTGGAAAGCAGGAAGGAAGGGAGTGGGGACAGGGATCTGTGGGGTCTGTGGTACGAAGGAGGGCTTGGGCACAGAAGACTTATTCCCATGACGGGCTCGCCGTGTTGGGAAGCCTTCCCACCTGCTGCACGGAGGTGTGCCCGCCCGTCTTGTCCATGACAGGGAAGAGCCATCACGCCCCTGGGAGGAGATACTTCCATTGTCAGCCTCTTTCTCAGATGGTAGATGGAGTTTCTACCTAATGGGACTCCTTCTTTTTCATCAAGGACCAAACTGGAGTAGTAATAATAATAATAAAGGCTCATCCAGCATTAAGCAGACCTCAGAAAAAACTTCCAGTCTAGGCTGGCAGGAGGCTTCGGAATCCTATTCTCTGTAGGTCTTAAAAGAAGAGAGTCTCCTACCCATCTGAGATGGCTGAAATGCTGACCTGCACAGGGGCAGGGGAATAACTATGATGACCCTCCCTAACCTTTCTGTTAAAGGGTTCCTTGTGGCCAAGGTCCACCTGCTCCCAGGCTCCCATCCGCCCAAGTGCCATTAAGTATCTTGGAATAAAAATCTGACTTCAGAATCAATTGATGGAGAGAGGTTCTCCAAACATTCGCTGGCGAAGGTAATTAAATTCCGATCGGAGAAGATGGAGCCATGTGACAGGGCGGTGGGGGCAGCGTGCTGGCGCCGGGCTGCTGAGCAGTGAAATCACGGGTGTGCGCAGCCCAGAGCTGGCAGCGGCACAAAGGAAATTGGAGCAGTCAAATATTTCCCTCCTCGTTGAGTTCCATTTACATGTTTATAATAGAGGTTCTTAAGGCCCTAATGAGAAGGCTGCTCATTGCAGGGAAGAGGATGATTAAGGCTCTGCCAGACGAGATCAGGGACAGGAACAAAGGCCTGTTAATTACTACAGAGGGACAGGAGGAGAGCCAGGCTCCGGCTCATGCTCCCCCAGAGCCTCCCCAGACTGTGCCTTCCTGTTCTCCCAGGCTTACCTTTGCCCCCAGCCCAGCTGACCTCTGGGGGGTAGGTTGGATTGATTCCCTAGAGTTAGATTCAGAGGCTCAGGAACTATCCTCCCCAGGCAGTGATCCAGAGGAGTACCCGAGGCACGTGCAGATTTGTCCTCTGGAGATGGCCTTTAGGGGGAAAGGGATGAAAGGGAGCCACCTGCTTAACTGCATGGCCGCTCCCTGAAACCCTGGGTTTGCCTGCCCACTAGGGGGCGGCTCATATAAACTTCTGGCCCCAGAGGAAGGATCACCTGGGCAGGTGATAAAACCCCTCTTTCCAACCATTCAGGATGCCCAGGAGACACAGATATACCTGTGAAGGTGCAGGCCAGAATTAGTGACTTACGATCTGATACAAAGGCAGAGAGTTCTTGCCAAATTGATTTTAAAGCCTCTTTAATGACCAGAGTTCATGGTGTGGTGGCTTTGGGTCAACAAATTAAGGCTCTGACAGAGATGGGTTCAGATCCCAGATTCTACTTGCTAGTGAGGTGTTCTGGGCAGGTTATTAACCTCCCCAAGCCTCAGTATCTTCATCTGTAAGAAGGGGATGAGCTTCCCTGCCACACGGGTTGGTTTAATGATGCAGTGAGGTAGGCAAGCTGGCAAAGTCTGGCATGCAGTAGGTGCTCAGCTCATGGGTTCAGCTACTTCTGTGGGGCTGGGTTGATATTCTGAGGCTGAAGACCTTGAAAGCCTTCTCTGTCTATGACTTGCAGGACATGGGACTGAGTGTGTGCAGTATCTGGTGTCCCTCAGCCTCTTCCTGGTCCATGGTGCCTCTTCTTGCAGTGGACGTGTCTGGGAATATTGAGAAGGAAGAGATGGGAGTCGGCCCTGGATGGGTGGAATTCCCTACCCTGTGTGCTGCTTGCCTCAGTGATTCCCATCCCACCCCTCAGGGCTCAGGAGATGAGGGGACAAGGAAGGGAGAGACACAAGAGTCACAGGTTTGGGGAGTGCCCTGATTTCCCCACAGAGAAGAGGGATCAGAGGAGGGTAGTACCTGTGGCTTAGTGAGTGGGGTGCTGGCCCCATGTACCAAAGGTGGCAGGTTCAAACCTGGCCCCTGTCAAACTGCAACAAAAAGTAGCCAGGTGTTGTGGCGGGCGCCTGTGGTCCCAGCTACTTG
>CAUYRH010142788.1:0-15245 GCA_963574655.1 Perodicticus potto | reverse complement strand
TTTTTTTTTTTTTTTTTTTATAGATAGAGTCTTACTCTGTCCCCCTGGATAGATTGGCATGGTGTCATAGCTCATATCAACTTTAAACTCCTGAGTTTGAGCAATCCTCTTGCTTCAGCCTCCCCTGTAACTGGGACTATAGGTAATTGCCACAACGCCCGGCTAGTTTTCTATTTTTAGTAGAGATTAGACAGGGTTGCTAATGGTTGGTCTCTTGCTCAGGTTGGTCTCAAACTCCTAAGCTCAAGCAATCCACCCACCTTAGCCTCCCAAAGTGCTAGGACTACAGGTGCGAGCCACCATACCCGGCCTTAACGTATATGTTTTGAACGAACTAATAAATACATGAACCAATGAATTTATGCAGCACCTTCCCAGCATGTATCATTTGCAGCCCGTTCTAAAGGCTTAGATAGACCTCAGTTTGAAATTCAAATTACTGTCAACTTATAGGCATTATTAACTTGGACAAGTTTCTTAATTGCTCTAAACTTCCTTTTCTTTATCTGAAAAATTGGCATTCAACATACTTGCCTAGGTTTTTCTGAGCTTTTAGACAGAAAAGCACATGAATAACCCTGAATTTTGTGAAGAATCAAAATAATTAATTACAATTGATAACTAATATATTAATAATCAGTTATTACTGTCACACAACAAAAGAGCCAAGATCACACCCTGTGCCGTTCAGCTACTGTCACTCCTCAGTATTTTCCCATGCTGTCTGCAGATGCAATTGGTGGACTAAGAAAGCCCATTTACTGGACTCTTCCCCAAGAAGACCAGTAAATGGAGTCCTCTATAGTAAAATGAAGCTAAAACAAAATATCTAAGAATCCATCAATCACAACTATATTTCCAACTTTAGATTGCCTTGGAATTATTAGGCAGCCCCCAAATCAATCCAGATGTGTAGTTCTTCAACATGTAAATGACACTGATGATAACCAGTGGGTTGGAAACAGATGTAGTCAGAGAGATGAAAGAGAACAAGTACCCGGAGGAATTTGACAGTTCAGCGAAAAGGGAAAGGAGGGAAGTGGAAGCCCAGGCCTGCAGTATATTTGTTTTTCCTGAGGACGGAATATATTAGAGCTGTGGTTCTCCAATGTTCGCCTGCTGTGAAGTCACCGGGAGTCTGGGTAAAACACAGGTAACTAGGCTCTATCCCAGACAGTCTGATGCAAAAAATAATATTGCATTTTTATCAAGTTCCCAAGTGATGCTGGCGTGGGAACACACCAAGAACTACTGGATTAGAATATAGGAAAGTGGGAGGTGAAACTTTTAAGATAAAGAATATAGAGTGGTTGAGCAAAATTTCAGTGATAGGGGCTAACAGACACACACAGAGGGAGGGATTTTTAAAAAGTGGAGGACAGTCCCCAGTGGGTGGGGAAACAGCCTTGAAAAGGAAGCTGACCAGATGGTAAAGAGCAGAATGTGACACGCACTGGAGAAAGCTGTGACAGCTGGATCAGAGAAAGGGATAGTCTTAAGAATGTAGTAGAGATGAAAATACTATTTACTTCATTTTTTTCTAATTAAAAATTTATTGCTTACCAGGTGTGTGTGAAACAAGCTCTTAAAAATTGTGATTCATTTGAACATTATAATTTTTGTACATTATAATCATGCATAAATCTCAAACTATATGCCTGCCTCCTCCTCAAAAAATATATATGTTGGCGTGTGTTCTTAATAGTCTTCTTTATTAATAGAGAACAGATCCTTTGAAACAAAATTCAGTTTTGCCTTTGTAAAAACAGCATTGTTTAGGCTGTTGTCATCTTGTTCATATATGTATTTTTTAATTTGTAGCAGTGCTATTTAGGTGGAGTTAAGAAATGTGTTCAGTATGGGAAATTTAAAATTCCTGAAGGGTTTGGAGACTCGGAGCTCCTTGGGGCTGACCGCATCTCCAAATCTAATGGCCAAAAATAAGGCAGAATGAAAAAGAAATAAAAAGCTCAAGTGAACTGGGTTGTTCTTTCCCCCTTCAGAAACAGTATTTTTTACTATCTTATGTATGACTGTCTTCCATAAAGCAGACTAGACAAAACCTGCAGGATAACAAATCTTCAGGCAGTTTCTGAAGCTCTAAGCCTTGACTGTAACTTTCACTAAAATGGCCCCTTGCACCGCAGGCCATCAGGAAAGGGCCCCAGCTGCCCCTTCCTGCCCGCCAAGCAGAGGTCATGGACTGTGAGCCAAGCCTCTGTAAAGCCCATGAACTTTGCCTTTTCATAGTCCTGTTTGCTTTGACTTCAGGGTTTGATCTCCGTTTTGCATTCTGATAAAGGTGGTATTTAACTTTAATTTTCATGCAAATTTTATGGTAATCAGTCTTTACCTTACTCTCTGAATTACATTTCACTTGGGATCCTGTGAAAATATATCATATTGGGAGTCAGGGGCCTGTCACTTTCCAACTATATTGCCTTGGGCTGGACACTTACCTTCCCCAGACTTTGGTTTCTCATCCACATAATCCCAGGGCCAAAAGACACCAGGCCACTCAGCGTTCCCTGGGCCTCTGCCTCCGGGTAAGTTCTAGAAGGCACAGACTCAATCACTTTATGCTCCTTTTTCTTCTTGTTCTTTCTTTCTCATTTACAGCCTCACAGTTGATACGTATATCTTTACATTTTCCAGGTTAGAGTCCTGATTTTTTTTTTCCTTATCATTTGACTTTAGTGTTTTGGAAACGCTAATGGGCTTACACCAGGAAAGTGACAATATTCAACCCCAGCATTATATCATGATCATTTTTCTGTCTTCTGAGATTGGTTCAGTTAACATTTTTCATATCTCCTTCACAGAGCACTCTATGCGAGGCTAATGTTACAGTGAGTTTAATCTAGCTAACAGCGACGTAGTTTAATGCTTCATAAACTCTGCAGTTTGCTAGCAACTTAATGCTGCAAAGTAACTGACAAGGTAAAGGGCACCTCATCGCTCATGTGGCTTACGCAAAAGTGACTGCAATTAATTTTTTCTTCAGGAATTGCCATGACTAGGATGCATATCAGTGCTCCAGCCCTCAGCCAACAGTATCACAATGCTAATGGCATATTCCCTATTCACTGCTATGGAAATTATATGCAGATGATGTGAGATAATGAACCAAAGAACAACTGATAGAAAATTCTTACTCTGACACTCTCATGGTCACAATATTGCAATCTACCTTATTCCCAGAGAAACTCATTTTGCAACATGGTTCTAGTAACACAACAAGATTAAAAACAATATTCAGGGCATCCCTATTTTTACTTCATGAGAGCATCATGAAAACAAAAATAAATTCTTTTTATGCCAACATCATTTGATTATAATCTTCCAAATGAATCACATTTATTCTTCCCAAGAATTTACTCCAGAATACTTAAATGAAAATATAAATTATATAGTGACTTCCGTAAATTGCTTTATACTATGATTTGACTCAGAAGACAAATTCTGCATCTTGTGTTTTAACCCACAGTGAATGACAAAAATGAAAATATTCTTATTTCTAGGACACAGAAAGAGCTTCATATAGGTCTGTAGGTGATAGATGAGGAATCAGATCACGGACTGAATACCTTTGGGATATAAATACATCTAGGAAGTAAAGACATCTTTGAGGAGTGGTGTAATGTGAACAGAGGTTGGAAGTCACAGAGCAGAGAGGCAATTCAAAATTTTGTTTAGTTTTCTAAGATATTTCTCAAAATGATTCATCAAGCTTTATTGATTTTTTCAATTAATATTAATAAATGCATATGCATTTATACTTACAGATGTGTATACAATTATTTAAATATAAACACTATACTAATGTCAGTTTAAATCACCAACTTTTAATTGTGTGGCAACTGTACAGTTTCCAGACACTCTGTGGACTTTGGGAGGAGCAGGGCCCTTCTGGTTCGCACATTGTATATGGTGGAGAATACACGCTTAAAACATGCAATTTCACATGTGATTCTCTGTGCTATTTCCATATATCACTTTGAAGGCTTTGAGGACTATTCTATTCTCTACCATGTAGAAACTACGGGAAGAAGTGAAAACCTAACACTAACGTTTCCCGGTAAGATGATTATTTGTATTTGTACCACACACACAAAAAAATGTCATGTATAATTTTATAATAATACTAAATATAAAACTAAATATACATAATAATACTAAACATAAAATTATAAATACTAAATAAAATTTTATAATAATAGTAAATGTAAAGTCCCTTAGGTTTGTCCATTAAAAAAACATTTATTTGTTTACTTTGCTTAGGAGAGAAATTTCACCTATAGCATCTGTAGGAAATGACAGATTCAATGTGATAGTAAAAGAAAAAGTGAACGTAAGTGCCTCACAGGTTGTCAAGAATTCTACATTCCTTCCACAAGTGCAGGGAACACTGCACAAATGAGGTCACTTGAGGGTTTACAGGAAGTGATAATTAATCGTTGTGGGGTTATTTGGATTGCTTTCATCAGCAAAACAATGCTTCAGGTAAGTATTTTTATGCTACACCCCCCCAAAAGAAGAGTGCATTAATGTAAATTTACAAGGAATAATCTTAAAAATTATTATTCACATTTTTTCCAACTTTTAAAATTATTTCCATACTGCAAATCACTCAGATTGAGGTTTTTCTCTCCTTTCCCGTGATGCAAACTCTAGAACACACAGCTGTGGGGTTTTGCTCTCATTGACTCCCTAATGGCAGGTGCGGTCAGGACTTCTTCCTTCTCCGCTTTAAAATACCTTTCCACCTGGAACTGTCTGCTCTCTTTACTTTCTATTTTGAGGAACAATTGAAAACAAAGCCAAATAAAACAAAAGCCTCCGCTGTTCTCCTCATCCTTTGTATCCTATATTTTACTTTTTACAGGAGCCCAGTTCGGTGCATTCTCTCAGGGATAAGAGAGAATAATTTGCTTCCTAATTCCTGCTGGCTACACAGGGTGAGCCAATTACTGCTGTCCCTCTTCTATGGATATTATGGCCTTCTCTTTACCTGCCATGAGATATAATGTGTGTTGGCCAAGTCGCTTGTAAATTGTAGCAAAATATCCTTGCTGCTCAGCTTCAAACTTTTCACACAGCTGAAAAGGGTTCTCTGGCCCCTTCTCCATCTTTCATCCACATCCTGTCCTTGACCTTGTGCTACCATCCTGTCCCCCTTTTTCCATCTGTTTTTCATCCACATCCTGTCCTTGACCTTGTCCTACCATCCTGTCCCCCCTTCTCCATTAGTCTTTCATCCACATCCTGTTCTTGACCTTGTGCTACCATCCTTGTCCTACCATCCTGTCCTACCTTTTCAACCATGTGTTTCTAAAACTGTGAGTTCTTGCCTCTGGGAGGCCATTTCTTAGGTCAAACTCCCTTACACCATCAGCATTTTGCTTACCACATCTACTTCCACACTAAGCCTTAACTGAATGAAACTAGCCTTTCATAAAATACTATGCCACTTCCCAAGAAACCTGCCTGAGCGAAGGTTATTTATTTTTAAAACCCTTTCTTCCCACACCACCATCAGCTCCATCATGAATCTGTGCCCCAAGGACTCAGCCTCCTCAGATTATCGTTCTACTTTCTTGTTTGAACTCCATAAAACCATTGCTCATCCCTTTCTTCAGGTTCCATTTGTAGGATCATGCTACAACTTTCCCATTCAGAAAAACAAAAGATAAAGGCAAATGCACAGACATCAGCCACCAAAGAATTCAACACTTTGGAGTGGTTACCCTGTGTGCAGGTAGGGTGGAACCAAAGACCCCACTCTTGGCGAGGAAAAAAAAAAAACCAGAAAAAGGGAAAAATAGTGAAATAAGCTGAGCAAGGCAGAATAAAACAGTTTAGTTGGTTTACTTTTAAATCAGCAGATAAATTACTTACCTGAGCAGTTCCTGCTCATACTAGAAGCCTGGCCTGTAAGGGATACAGCTTGCAAACCCCCCTGCTGGGTCTGTAAACGCTCGGAAGAAGAGAATGGCTATAGAGGAAGCTGAGTGCAAGGGCTGGGAAGGAACATTAACTGGGTCGTCCCCTGCCCAGTCAACAATCAAAGCAAATACCCATTGTGGGTATTTATATTATGGTCAGGGCAGAGGTAAAGGGAATGGCTCGAGCCCTGAAATATGGGCAGGGGGGCTTGTGCCCTTATCACAGAGGAAAACGCCTCTGGGGTAGAGATCAGAGGAAAATTCCCCTGTCCCACTGAGTCCTCAGAGGAGACTGATGCCATTGGGCATCTATTCCACAGAGGAGTAAAGGGTATTAACCTTCCCCAAGGAATCTGTATGTGACCACAGATAGGAGCTGCCTCCACACAAGGCTCAGGTTCTGGATTTCTCAAGGCTGCTCACACCCTTAAAGTTAATGATGATAGAATAGGAACTAACACATGTACTCAGAGAAACTGCTGATGTTTTTGTTCCTTTCCTCAGCCTACCTTCTGGGCTAAATGAACAAATAGTGTTTAATAAAGGCTGAGTGGAACAAACGCTCAGGGCCATCACTGGAACCCCACAAACTAGCAGTGGTCTCTTGTGTTTCCCACCTTTGAAAACTCTTTTCTGCATGTCCTGTCTCTTTATCTCTCACTGCTTTTAACTTTACTTTGCTTCAGTCAACTGCTCAGATGCACAGGTCTTAAATGACCCTGGACCTGGGAGGGGACCCGGCACTGTGCTCTGTGGTCCCTCAACCTTCCTCCCCCCAATCTTCCTCCTCCATCTTTGCTCCTGACCCAGCCTATATTATCGTTAGGTGTGGCTGAAATGACACCAGTCCTCTAGACTCCCTAATGTCCAGTCCTCCTGTAGCACATGTGCCAGTCACTGAGAAAATGTCACCATCCACTCGATGATTTATCCACTTCTACTCTGGGAATGACAACCATTTCTCAGGGGTGTGGGCACAACTGATGAGTGACTCCATATAAATTGGTATCAACCAACCTCAGCAAGAGCCACAGTCCTTGTCAACAATCCTTTCCCATCCACACTTGACTCTCTAGGGTGGCCTTCAGGTACCACTTCAACTTGGTGCTCAGGCCAGGATCAGCTGGTTACGTTTTTTAAACATGGATTTGAGAAGAAAATCAAGGCAGTCCCCAAATTCATGATTTTAATTTATTTCTCATTTTATCAGTCCTATTTCTTTACAACATGGATAGGGAAGGAAAACAATATCCATATTCTATTTATAATGTGCTGGATGCTAAGCAAGTTGACTTTGGATAAATTCTTACATAATTCCCATTACTTAGCTCTGCAATACAGGTATCATCTCTATCTGTATAAATGAGAAAACAGCCCAAGGGCGGGAAAGTAATTTGTCTTGGTTAGAGAATCATGGTCTATACCCTCTGGGGGAACTTTCTCAGTACCAGCACCCCCACCTTCACCCCCACCCCATCTCACCCTTTCCTTTGCCACCCAATATAGAAATTTCTCTGTGCCACAGCATTCTTGTTCTCTCATCAGAAGTAGTAAAAGCATTGTAAACCATAGGCATTACATATCAATCTAATTGATCCACTAGGATTAAGTATGTAGTAAGAATTTGTTTAAAACATAGTAGCTTGAGCAAGTGTAATGCTTGTTATAATTGCATGCTTGGTTTTAACAATGATTGTAAAAGAGCTGTAGTTCACATAAATTTAGGAAGCCACATTCTGAAGTCTGACTACCTTGGTTGTATCTGGGCAGCCAAGTCCATCCATCAGACTAAACTTAGTCAGATCAAAGACTAACTCAATGTCACTCCACAAGAAGGAAGGAGCAATGAGACAGACCATGGCTTTGGTCTCTGCAGATGGTCTTCTTGTGAACTCACTAAGGACTTAGGTTTTCTGAGGACCCATAGAATATAAGAGAGATTCCACTGGCTAGCCCTAGAATACCACCTGACCCATATCTCCTTAGAATATAGTAGAGATTCTGGCTTGGCACCTGTGGCTCAAGTGGCTAAGGCTCCAGCCATGTACACCTGAGCTGGCGGGTTTGAATCCAGCCCGGGGCCTGCCAAACAAGAACGGCTGCAACCAAAGAATAGACAGGTGTTGTGGCGGGCACCTGTAGTCCCAGCTACTTGGGAGGCAGAGGCAGGAGAATCCCTAGAGCTCAAGAGTTGGAGGTTGCTGTGAGCTACGATACGCAGTACTCTACCCAGGGTGATACCTTGAGGCTCTGTCTCAAAAAAAAAAGGAAAGAAAAGAAATATAGTAGAGATTCTATCTACACTTCTCCATCACCCACACCAGCCAGCATGCTGGTTGTACAACTGGACTGGTGAGAAACTCTCACTTGGCCTGTCCTCTTTGGCCCTGTGTCTTCCCTTTAATTCTCTACTAGGTCTTTGCAGGAGATCATGACCATCCCGTATACTTTTTCCACACGTGATGTGCCTGAATCTCGGGGAAGGAGGCTTCTCATAAAGAATCAGAAAAATGAGTTCTTGCATGGCTGAGCACAGTCACCTGGGAGGTCAACGAAGGAGCTGTGGGATACAACCCTTATATTCTAAAACCTGTGTTGTTATGTTGAACTCTGTCGTTTTCAGGGGGAGAAACAAGAGAGTGTTTCAGATGACAGTTTAAAACTCTCCTCTTCTAAACAGTTGCTATAATATGTCTCTTCCCAGTGCCCTTTTGCCTGTAGAGAGGAAGAATAGTAGCTTTTTCTCTTGTCCCTGTCTTGGCTGATAGTCTCCTCTTCGCCTTTTGCAGGAGTCCAGGCCCCAGTGATGCCTTCCTTAATTCTGTTTGCAGACCACAGACATTCCCTTCAGAGTGGCACTCTCTCCAGCTCCACTGCCACTGCTTCAGATTTGCGGACTCCTGCAACAGCTTAATTGCGTGCTCCCAGTTCCTTCTTTCTCCCCCATCCATCCTCCACGGCGTCACCAGCACCACCGACATGCTAGAAGCCATTCTTTTTGTTTCCCGGCCCTACACCATTGCTTTTCAAAGGGAGGTCGGGCCCAAGAATATATCCACCTGGACATATTTGAGAAGTACAAATTATTGGGCCCTACCTCATCCTATTGACCAGAAATTCTGAGGAAGGGAGTCCAGCAATCTGGGATTTAACAAGTCCACAGGTGATTATCATACACATTGAATTTTCAGCCCCACTGGCCAGCCCTAGAGCACTACCTGACCCAAACCTACAAGTTCACCTCCAATGGCACTGTTCCGTCCTCCTCCCCAGCTTCAGCCTCAACAAGTGGCTCACCATTCTCACATCCTAACCGGGTGTTTCCTTCTCTCCATATCTTGACGTAGGCAATTTCCAGATGGTGAATTATCTTTTCTACTTTCTAGTCATCTTTTGATGCCGATTCCGTATTTTAATATCTGTAAAATGTTTCCATTCTCCTCTGTGTACCTTGCAGATGGCTCTCTCGGCACTTGTCACTCTGATTGTCTGCATTTTGCTTTTCCATCTAGTAAGTGTTAGACAGGCAGAGACTTTACAATGATTAAAGGCAGGAGCTTTGGAGTTACGCTGCAGAAAGGGCCCGAAACCTGACTCTCAGGCTTCTGTACTGTGTTTCTTGGACGCTGTAAGCCTCAGTTTCCTCACCTCTACAGTGACTACCTCTAAAGTGTGTTGCAATGTAAGGGAGGTAATTTACCTAAGGCATGGAACAAACAAGATATCCTGTATCTTTAAAACATCTTTTATTGTATAATATTTAATACAAAAGAATCTATATAATGAAGAAGTTATGTAGCACAACAGTCAAACAAAGCCCTGGAATGTATCACTCAACTTCAAATATTAGTAAACGCCATCAGTGTCCCCTTCCCATCTTCTTTAACCAGAATGAACTACCTTAAAATGTAGCTTTTCCTTATTTTCCCTTCCATATGTAGTTTTAATATGTACACGCATACTAGTATTTACTGTTTCATTCTGTGTTTAATGGAGGTTTTTAAAAAGGGTGTTCTATTGTTCTAATCTTCTGAATCTTGTTTCTTATTTTTCTGTTTTAAGTTGTTTAATATTAGATCTATGAGAATCATCAATATCTCAGCATGTAGTTTTGGTTAATTTAATGTTACTGTTGTGTGATACAGTAGAACTTCCGTAATTGACCACCTCCTGACATTGACCTAATTTTCGTAGACTGAGCATGCACCATCTGTACTCGTCAGTACAATAGGCCTAATCACCTCTGTGTGTCAGTCAACTTCATACAGTCCCTTGGGTGGTCAACTTACAGAGGTTTATTGTATGTTAAAATATGATTATTCTATAATTTATTTACTATTCTACTATTGATAGTATACTGATACAAAAATTTGGGTTGTTCCCAGGTTTTGCTTCTAGAAGGAATGTTAAATATGAATATATTTATATAGATTTTCTATGCACCTTTGCAAGAATTTATTGAACATATATACAAAAAGTGGACCTGATGGTTTGCATATTAATTTGTAGATTATGTGCATTTTCAATGTTATTAGTCATGCTAAATAATAATCCAAAGATGTTATGGCTATTAATGAATATATTAATTCTATCAACTGATGTTAAAAAATAATTTGCTTTTTGTCTTTTTATAAATTTATTTCATTCTTATTTCCTTCTTACTTGCATTATTTTATCTTTGTACTTTTCTAGGATTTATTTTTTTGCCCTTTTTCTTCGTTTTAAGATTAACATTTATATAATCATTTTTTAGCCACATATTTGTTTTAAGTGATAAAATTCCCTACACAAACTATTTTAGGATTTCTTCTGTCAGATATTTTATCCTACTTAATTTTTTTTCAGCTCTTTGTGTAAGATCCAATTGTTATTTTATATAGTCCGTATTATTTACGTGGGTGGCATTGCCCAATGTTCCCAGTGGTGCCAACGCTGTACCTTTGGTTTGTAGCAGATTCGGATCATTTGTTTCCACATATTTTCCACCCAAGCTGTAATTTGTTTTAAACATTTAGAAGTGTTAAATTTTCCAAGTATGTCTTTTCATTAAATATTTTTGTTTTGATATTGATATTTAGGTACATGGTGATCTCTTCCTTGGTGGGATCAACCACCAACCCCTTTCTCCTAATCCCCTTTTTCTCCTTTCCCCCTTCCTTTCTCTCTCTCACTCTTTCTCTCTCTCACTCTTTCTCTCTCCCTTTCTCCCCTTTCTTCCCTCCTTTCTTTCCTCCTCAACCACTCTGCAGGCTCCTAAGTGCCATTGAATGTACCTAGTGTTGTCTTAGTCTGGATTTCTAAAGGCGAGAGATTGTTGGCACTGCGGACCTGCTGCTCCCACTTCCCTCTGGGGACAGGCAGTGGCCTCTGCCCGATTCAGACATTTTCTCACTTTCCTGATTTTGCCCTGAAGAGTCCTTTGCCGTAGTTCCATTGATATGTCACATGCGTCTTCATTCTCAACTTAGAGACTGTCTGCATTGGAAAAAACGCTCTGGGTTTTAAGCAAGAGAAAATCCGCGTCCAGCTGGTTAAACAGTAAAGGACTCAGTGGAGAATTCAGAAGCCAAGCAGAATTTGGAGTGACCCAGTCTCTGCAGAGATACATAACCTCTCTTATTTCCATGACAAAGTGGCATTATCCCTACATGTTTTTGAACCATCTATATTTGTATTTTAGATAAAGAATGTAGGAGCTAGGAAGGCCGAAGGAATTCCTAAGACCATTCTTCAGGAACTAAGACTTGCCAGTACTCCCTTTGGAAGGATGGCTGCTACGTCATTCAATACTTTTTGAAGAGGTAATAAAATATCCTTCTGTCCTCTCTTCTAACAAATGGCACTATGTGATGGATTCTCCTTAATGTATGGTAGATTTGATGCATCACTGATTGTTCCTACTGGATTACTTACTTTCAACATGGCCTGACACAGAAATAAAAATTAATCGCAGCAGCCAATACTTTATTGAGAAAGTATCAAATTCCAGCCACAATGGGAGGTGGTGACAGTTCCAGGAGGCAGAGTTACCTCTCCCCTTCTACAGCTCAGGTGGAAATCTCCACCCAGAGACTAGAGGGCTCGTTCACAGGGTGGCACAGAGCAGGGGAGGGATTTTAACTGAGCTGCAAGCAAACTCAAAGCCCGTGCTGAGAATGGCTCTGCACCAAGCTCCAGTCCAGAAGAAGTGGGGGTAGAAAATACTGCATTTGCATCCTTCTTTAACATATAGTCATTTTAACACTTTACTGAACTCGCTGGAAAAAAAGCAAACACAAAAACCCCTCTTATTTAACAAATTGACCGACTATGCCAAAGAACAAAAAGCTCTGGCATGTTGAAAAGACAACTAATGAAAATGAAGTCCAGACTGGCCATCCGTGTCAGCCACTGGTTGGATGAGATAGTATAAAGAACCCTCCAAATCTGAGATTTGCTGTCTAATTTAACTTTCTAATTATAAATCTTCATTTAGGCTTTACTAGACTCTGAACTCCTTGAAGATAGAGCTGATTTATGATTAATCTCTTTTTTTAGCTGCAAGCCAGTGCCTATTTTTGCCAGGTTTTCAAAAGTATTGATGACTTGAAAATTAGAGTCCCCGAGATGGAATGTTGACATAAAATAATCATAGATTTTGAGGATTTTTTTCTAGTTTAATTTAGATAAGAAACAGCTAAATGTTTCTCTGAGTGTTATTGGCAGTTGTGCATTGCTAGTTTGAACCTCATTCAAACACATGCTAAGCATCAAGGTAGTTAGAGTTATCCTGGTTAGATATCACATGGACACAAACGTGCAACTTCTAAGAAATTTCAGTGATAAAATTTGATTAAAATGGCATCCAAAATTCCTTTATATCTCTTGCAACATTATCTTTGTATAAGACTCTTGGGAGGTAAGTCCAGTATTCATAGACATAGGTTGAATAATAAAAATATTTCTTATATTAAATGAGAATATAATTCACTAAATGATTTCCATCCTTACATATTCAAAATACAAGCTGCTTTCATAAGCACTGACATTATTTCCATTATAAATGGAATTTCAGGTTTTAGTAAAAGTATATCACCTGACTGTAAAACACATAAATAATAAATCATAGAGTTTAAGAACAAGTAAGACAAAAATGCCATTCAAGAAAGCAAGTTTGAAATTAGTAAATATAATTAATTCTTTGCTGTATTCTTACAAAATATTTGCCCACACAAAAGGATACTTAAGTTTCAATATAAGGCAACTATAGAGTTTGGTGATGGATAGAGGGTGACCGTGGAAAATTTAATATTGGAGAAGGACAGTGCATCGAATAACAAGTCTCCAAAATAAAACTAGTATGATTAAGGTAGGCTTAATAAAGTGACATTTTTTTTTCCTATTTGAAAATCATGTTCTGTATGACTAAACCTTAGTTGTAGGTAATTACTTCAGCACGTCTAATGAAATGTATGTAAACTGTCATTTTTAAATATGACAAATTAACACACACAAAAACTTCAAAAAGTATTCACCAAGGAAAAAGAAAAGGCTAATACTGTTTTGTTTTGTTTCTTTCTTATTAACTAATGAGCTGTACTATCACAGTCGTGCACTGCTGGTTAATTAGAGTTAACAGGCTTTGCTTAGACAACGCTCTTTGCTGCTCACATTTCTTCCGTCTCACGTTGAAGTCACCTGAAGCCTACAGAGCGTTGGTAATAAACAAGAAGAGCTTCCCTGGACTTGTAACTTCTATAAAAAATTGCTTCAGGATATTTTATAATATCTTTTGAAAGGACTGAATGTAGAGAGCTTTCAAAATTCTGACAACTCAGATAGTGAAGAAAACATTTTGATGAAGTTCCTAATGAAGCAGAATAAAATATCTTCTATCAAACTTTTTAACTTCACCTGCTTTGAAAAAATAGTCCAACTTCCTGTTGCGCTGTTTCTCAGTATCGTTAGCCTCTTCTTTAGGGAAATATCAATGATCAGGCTGATAAGTTCACAAATATGTCCTTTAATTTCCTTACACTTTCAATATTTAGCAACTGAGGATATGTAGAGATTTACATTCCCTAAACTTGGTAAAGGTTTTTAGTGCTTTTGCTTTAAAAAGTTTGAGGCATAAGAAAGTAATGTTTTCCAGTAAACTTCTATCTCAGCGAATTCTAATGTTTGAAATATGTGCTGAGACTTACAATGAGGCCTGATTCTCTCTGTTCCCTGCGTTCAGTCTGCCCCTGTGGACAAGGGCGCCTTTCCTCCCATCTCTGCCCTCTGTTCTCTGCGCCACTGGTCTCTCCCACCTCCTCCCCCCAGGTCAAACTATCTTACTCTGCTTCCAAATTTATCTTCCTAAAGTCAGCTTCATCATGATGCTTCTCGTCCTTTATAAAGACTTTCTCCTAATTGGGGCCATACTGTCCCATGCTTATACTATTCTCACTTTCGAAATGTTCTCTGCCATCTATTTTTAAAATAAGACTTCTAAAATAGTCACCAATATTATTTAAGATAGGATTTTTTAAATTATGTGTTGTAGGTGTTTTTGATTGGTTCTGTGTATATAGAAATACAATTCACTATTGTATATTAACTTTATATCCAAACATTTTGCTAAAACGGCTTATTTTATAATAAACTTTCTTTATATTCTTTAATAATTTTCTACATAATTTTCTATGATTTTTTGTGTGATTTTATTGTCAGCAAATAATTGACAGCTTATTTCCTTTTTTCCATTTTTACGTCACTAATTTGATCATCATTTATTAGCATGCTGGCTTGGGTCTCCAATAAAAAATACAGTGGAAGTGACTTTAATAAGCAACTTTGTCACATACATAATTCTAAATATAATGGTTAGTATATATAATGGCACTTATTACATATTTTTTAATGATTGTTCTAAATAAAATATTACCCTTCCCGTATTTACCAGGCTGGCACTGCTGATTCTTCAGTCTTATTTCACTTGGCATGCTTATAATAATATCATCTCCTCCGAGAGGACTTCTCAAACCACCTCCAACCATCTGGAATATAACATCCTGGCTCGGCGCCTGTGGCTCAGCGGGCTAAGGAGCCAGCCACGTACACCTGAGCTGGCGGGTTCGAATCCAGCCCAGGCCCGCCAAACAACAATGACGGCTGCAACCAAAAAATGGCCGGGCGTTGTGGCGGGCGCCTATAGTCTCAGCTACTTGGGAGGCGGAGGCAGGAGACTCGCTTGAGCCCAGGAATTGGAGGTTGCTGTGAGCTGTGATGCCACAGCACTCTACCCAGGGGGACAGCTTGAGGCTCTGTCTCAAAAAA
>CAUYRH010142787.1:0-30883 GCA_963574655.1 Perodicticus potto | reverse complement strand
TGGATATAACATTGTACTGTCCCCACTTAATGTATTGGGTCTAGGTCATGATATTGAAATAAGTAGAAAACATTTGTAAAGAGTTCCAATTCTTAATTACAGAAAAAAATGAGATAAGCTCCAATACTATTCTGATTACCCGGAAGTATCTGAATATATGGTTTAAAGAGGTTGAAAGAAATCTGAGAGCTAAATTTGGGAGGACAGAAACTAGAAACCAACCTCACCTATTCCAGCAAGAGTGGCTTAAATACTGGTTTCTGTAGAAGGGAATGTTTACACGTTTGGGGACTCTTCCAGAGGGCATCACAGTGTCACAGCATATGTGCAGCTACGGCATGAGAAACATTGCTTTAGGTAAACAACTCTCAATCAAGGTGAAATTTGTGTCCTAAACTATGCCCTTTGGGCTTTTCTACAATAGACTTCTAGAACTTTCATTCGATAGTATCAATTGCTCACGTCTGAAACCCTGGTACTGCACTTTCCAGCCTTGTGCAACCATGACAGTTACTTGGGAAGTCCAGACATCAGCTTTCCAACTTGTAAAATGAAACAAATAATGGTATCTACCTCAAAAGGGGATTATGACAATAAATGAATAAATGGGCAGGGCTTTGAACTGTATCTGGCACATCATTTGCAGTCAACGTGTGCTATTATTTTTTTGTAATGGACCATATTCATGCATTCATATTGGATTAAGTTGAGAAACAGATCAATACATTAGCTCCAGTCATCATAGTCTTCTTTCAATTTTCCAAATTTTCCAATATCTTTCCTGCTTTAGGTCCTTGCATATGCTGTTCTCTCTACCTAGAACATTTCTTTATCCATTTTTCACCTTGCTTTTATTTCCTCAAACTTTGGGTGCCAGCTGCCTATTCCTCTCTTGTGAGTCCTGACCTGTCCTCTCATTCTTGGCTTAAGTAAAACTCAGGCGCACCCTGTAAATAAGGCATCACACCATTGGCTTTTCTCTTATATCCTAATCACAAGGTGCGTGTGTGTGTGTGTGTGTGCACTTTCTTTTTATGAATGCTTGGCATTTTTTAAGTCTTATAAAGGGAATATCTATTTTGTTCATCAAGTATAACTTTTAGCAAAATGTCTAGTATATCATCGTCATTTAATACATGTATATCAAATAAAAGAATGAATGAATAAAATCAAATGAAAGAATGATTGAAATTCATGAGAAATAGAGCTGATCATGATTAGCTCGTGGATAATACTGAATTCCAGAATACCTCACAATTTTTTTTTAGAATACATCATAAAAAAGGTGGACAAGAAGCATAGGGGAACTTCTCTTTGTGTCTCCTTTACATATTAGAGACTTCGGAAGAAAGGTCATTATTCATAACATAGCCAGAATTTCCTCTGAGATTTTCCAAGAGAGAAAAAGACAAAATAACCATAGCATTAATCAAAGAACATAACTTCTCCATAAAATATCAATAAAGTAGCAGTAAATTACAGCAAGCATTAACACTTACATAAATAAAGTATATAATCTCTTCAAATCTGTTCTCTTGATTGAGGAAACTCTGTGATCAGAATACTCAGAAACAGATTTTTTTTTTTCAGCTAAGATATATGAAATCAAGTGCCTTATTTTATCCTTTTAGGAAACAATAGAATCTTTCAGAAACTGGTAGATTGTCATACTCTAAAATATAAATGATCTATTTATTAAAATATAAACTTAGTGACTATTTCATAGTTGATCTTACATCTTAGTTACACAAAGTAATGATCTGAAGAGAAGTTCTCAGTCATGATTACTGATCCAAATTAGCCTTAGAACTTTAAAAAATGAAGATGTTCAAGGGACAAAGTCCAGAAACACTGCTGTAAATGGTATTAAGTATGTTTAGAGTAACAGTACATTTTTTAATTCTTTATGGTTGGCTCTGATATGACACTAAAACTAAATACCGGTTGTTTATAGATCGATGTAAAATTGTTTATGATAGAGAAAAATATCTGAATTCCTCTAATAAAAAAACACTGTGTAATTAAGCAAGATTGAGAAATTATATGGGTAATCTTAATCACCTGCTTTGTTTGCACTAAATGATTATAATAACCTGAAAACTTGAAAAATATTTAAATATAGTCATTTGAACATTCTGTACTTCTTCTAATTTCCCATTTAATTAAATGCCATTTATTTGATTTAATTTGACAAATATTTATTGAGACCTTGCTATGCCCCAGGCACTTCACTCTGACACTGAGAAATCAAAAAACTATAAAATTAGATTATTAGCCTTGTGCAGCTTCCTGTCAAATGGAGACACAGACATGCACACATTTTTTTTAATTAAAAAAGAAACAAGAATATGTTCCATCTTTCTTTAAGGCTGCATAGTATTCCATGGTATACATGTACCACAATTTATTAAAATCTTTGATTACAAGTAATAGAGGTTTTCTCAGATTAATGTATATAAAGATACTCTTTGCTCCTTTGATGGAGAGGCCAGGGAATTCAAGGATCTGAGAACTGGGAATCTGCCAGGGGAAATAAAAGATAATTTCTCCATTTTTTCATTCATTAGTGCATTTTTTATCTCATTTCTACTTCATTTATCTCCTTGTTCTCAATTCGTATTTTCTGCTAATAGTGGCATATTAATGTTATCAGTCCTAAAGTTAGATGATTTTATGACCATAGATCAATATTTGCTTGCTTTAAGTCAGCTATACATTTCAGTCCAGTCAACTGTGACAGAGTGAGGTTGAATCATAAAGTTCAGACTTACCTACAACATGGCATTGACTTATAAATTATATTACAAGTTTTAGGGTGGCACCTGTGACTCAAAGGAGTAGGGCGCCGGCCCCATATACCAGAGGTGGTGGGTTCAAACCCGGCCAAAAACTGCAAAAAAAAAAAAATAATAATAATAATAATAAAAAAATAAATAAATAAAAGTTTTAATATTGTAACATATTTATGCTTTTCATAGAGTGATAGGAAGGCTATGGAGATTATTTCAGGGCAAATTGGGAATATCAGATAACATTAAACAATTAAGCTCTGGAGAAACCAACTTCAATTCAGTGCAAGACATCTGCCAATTTTATGTGTTTTATAAGCCTTAATCATAATCCTTTATTTGAAAGATGGTCTTTGTACAAGAATAACTTTTAAATAATGAAATAAAATCACAAATGTAAGGGAAAGGCTGTGTTCCTTAATATGTATTCTGACTTATACAATATGTTGAAAATGATATATTAAGAGAAGTTTCTTAACTCTAGAGTTATAGAGTGAAGTCTTAATTACTTTTGAGTGCAAAGGTCAATAAACTTGCTACTGAATTTTATGCAGAGTGATAAATGCTATTCCTATTATAGATGGCCAACCCAGCATGGGAATACTTTACTTTCTGTATTATAAAAGCACATGTTAGATTTAACTGTATGCAGATGTGTATGCACTCAACTATGTGAGTATACAAAATAGATATAGTTTATGATTTATTCGCATATGATTTTATTATTCTTTGAGATTATCATAGATATAGATCTATACACAGTATATAGACAAAGTCAAATTGATTCAGATATATAAACAGGAGAAATAAATGCAATAAAGCAGAAAAAGTCAAGGGAAATATAAACCTGGTTACCTTGAGAACAATTTTACTTTATGTATGTGTGAATTTGATTGCTTTAGATTCCATACGTAAGTGAGATCATGCTGTGTCTGTCTTTCTGTCTTGGCTTATTTCACTTAGCATAATATCCTCTTCGAGGCTCATCCATGTTATCATAAATGACTTCATTTCTTTCTTTTTTAAGGATAACTAACATTGCATTGTATGTGCATGCCACATTTTCTTTATTCACTAATCCATCAATGGACATGTAGGCTTTTTCCATTTCTTGGCTATTGTGAATAATGCTGCAGTGAACATGAGGGTGCAGATATCTTTTCAAGATCTTGATTTCAGTTATCAGATCTGGCTACATCTCATGCTAATGCATTCTGTAATGATCATCACAATCAAATGAGTTAACATGTCCATTGTCACCATGTTGTACGGTACATCACCAGAACTTGCTCATCTTGCAACTGCAAGTTTGTATTCTTTGATCCATATTTTCCCATTTCTCCTGCCCCCAGAGTCTGGCAACCACCATTCTTTTCATTTTCTATAAGTTAGACTTTTCAAATTCTTCATATAAGTGAGGTCATATAGTATTGTCTTTCTATGCCTGGCTTCTTTCTACTTAGCATGATGTTATCCAAGTTATGTCATCACAAATGGCAGGATTTCCTTTGTTTGTAACCCCACCTCCATTCACAGATGTTGATCTTTAATAAATATTTTACACAGAAAATTAAAAAAGAAAATATTCTGATTTTAATCCCATTGAATATACACCTTATAACCAGTAGTGGGATTGCTTGATAATACGGAAAATAGATAAAGAAAATGTGGCAGATAAATACTAAGAAATATTATTCGGTTTTGAAAAGTAATGAAATTTTGCTTTGAAACAACATGGTAAATGTGCAGGATATTCTGCTGATGAGATAATCCAGATCAGCGGTTCTCAACCTGTGGGTCGCCATCCCTCTGGGGGTCAAATGACCCTTTCACAGGGGTTGCCTAAGACCATCCTGCATGTCAGATATTTACATTATGATTCATAACTGTAGCAAAATTACTGTTGTGAAGTAGCAACAAAAATAATTTTATGGTTGGGGGGTCACCACAACATGAGGAATTATATTAAAGGGTCGGCATTGGGAAGGTTGAGAACTACTGATCCAGACAGAGAAGCACAATTACTACATGTTAGTACTTATATGAGTAATGTAAAATAGTCAAGCTCTTGGAAGCAGAGTGGACTCGTAGCTGTGAGCGCTGCGGAAAGGAAGAACTATGGTGGTGTTCTTCAATGAGCATAAAATTTCAGTTATGCAAAATGAATAAGTCCTAGAGATCTACTGTACAGCATGGTGTATTTAGTTAACAAAACTGTATTGTCTACTTCATGTTTTGCTAAGAGGGTGTATCTTATATTGTATTCCTAGCACATATGCAGAAAAAATAACAATAATAAGTAGCAATGCAGAAGGTAACTTTTGGAGGTGGTAGTATATTTATGTCATAGTTTGTAGTGACAGTTTCATGGATGTACATTCATCTCCAAGCTCATCAAGTTGTATACATTAAACATGTTAATTACACCTGAATAAAGTTGTTTAAAAATTTAAAAGAGATATGATAATACAATGGAACCTACTCATCAATAACAAGAAAAAACTAGTTATGTATGCCACATATGGACAGATCTTGATATCATGCTACATGCTGTAAGTCTGTATTCATTTGAAGTTCTACAAAGGCAAAACTATAAGGATAAACACATCAGTAATTGCCAGCAATCAGGGATGAGAAGGGACATGAGGAAATTTTGAGGGATGATGGATTTGTTCTAAGACTTGATGTTGATGGTGGCTGCACAAGTGTGTGCATTTACCAAAACTTATCAAACTGTGCAGTTAAAAGGGTGATTTTCAATTCCATAAAATAGGTTTTACTAAAGCTATGAAAACTTACAATACATCCCAGAAGCATCATTCTGAAAAGCAATTATATTCTCAGACTTTCATCATGTCACTTTAGGGTTATTATAATTCTCAACCAGTATTCCTAGCTATAGTTTTTCCTCTTCCAATTTGTTTTACATGATATGTGTCAGATTAATATTAAAATTTGGCTAAATTCACTGTCATTTTTCTGATAAAAATGGTCCAATTTTTCTTCCATTTTGGAATACTGTACCTTTTGTTACCACTTTTTAATAGCTTACTTCCTATCCATCTCTGGTACCTTTCCCATAGAGGTGCCTTAAGGAAGATGCTTTTCTCTCTGAGATTCTATGGCTTCATGCACCCTTTAGAACAACTTGTTTGCACATTGTAAATATGCTCACATATTGTTCATATTATACTTGCCACAGCTTTATAACAAGATTGAATGCTTGTTGAGATCCATATCACAATGAATTTCTCTCTTAGAATTGGGTAGGCAAAGAACCTTACAAAAATGTTGTGCTCATTAAAGTGCCAAAGTTTTTAATAACAATAGAAGCATCCCAGAAAGTATTTAGCATCTTTATCACATTAAAGCAAAGAGTATCTCCATGGATTTAATTTCATCTCATCCTTCTTTTAGCCTTAGTATTTAAGATGATAAAAAGATATATATATTTTCACTTTGTCAAAAGTGATTGCACCTAAATGTAATCATTAGGACATACCATGGGTCAATGAGCTCTTTAAACGATAAAAATATTAAAAAACCCAAATTATATCATCAGTACTTAATAATAGCAATAGGTTTTTTTAGACAATTGAAACAATCATTTTACATTAAAAGAAAAGTCTACAGAACATTGTTATTTTCATTTCTACTTCACTTTCTGTTCAATTAGGTTAAATTAATAAATACGTAGTAGATAGTAAATTATTATTTTAACTAACCCTTTTATGAGGCAATCAGCTATTGCCTCACATATATGATATTCTTATAGAATGAAATAAAACACTCCATGGGGACAGGTTAGCACAGTATTTAAGACGCTTGGGGTTGTAGTGAATTTTGATTTGAGCCGTGGAGTTACCTCCTAACACATGCATGATTGTAAGAGTGTTGTATATTTTCTCTGATCCTGAATTCCCATAAATATGATCTGCTATAATAATATTTAGTTCAGAAGACTATCATGGGAATTACAGAAAATAGTGCATAATAAAGTGTTTATCATGGTACCACATGAAAATGGGAGCTATCATAATACTTATCTCAGAAGGCTGAGTAATTTTTGAAGCCTTGTAATTTCAGATCTTTTCCTAAAGTGTTTAACTCTAAAAGGGAGGTCCTGCTTCATTATCCAATTTAACAATGCCCAGCTTAGGGACACCAGACACATCTATTATAAAGGGGTAAATGCTGGGGGAGTTTCTGAATTTCACCTGCTGATTTGAAGATGACAGCTATAATTTTTATCATCAAAACAGTCAAAAAGGATTACTAATACCTATACTGATTAGTCAGAATATGGGTTGCCATTTAGGACGAGGTGTTGACTGCAGGGAGCATTGATACATAAACTTGTGTGTAATCAGTTCATGAAAATAAGCTAAACTTCATATAATTTTGCTATTGTTTATGTATATTATACATACATAATAGAATAAAATTAACATTGCATTTATTTTTAATTCATTTACAGTATATTGTTTGTAACACATTCAACAAATAATGTATTTATTTTGCACATATGATTAAAGCTCACAACTGACTATCATTTCCAATGATATTATAGGTTAATTCTAAGTTAAATAATCATTTTCTTCAAAATTAATATACTTATGTTGACCAAATTTTATAGTAATCAAAATTGTAAAAATGTACAATTAATAATAACAGAATGAATTAAAGACTTATGGACACCGTATAGTATTAAATTTCAATGAATATGCATGTTATTTGTTAGAGAATTATGGTAAGGTAATTAGTTAAAGACCTAAAAGCATTTTATAAAAAATCACATTGTGCTACAAACTCCCTGGGGAAAGTGAAGTGAATGTATGTGTGTGCACACATATAAGTGGTGTATTTGAAAAGCTCAGTCAACTGGATTAACAACAGTAGCAAATTAAATCTTTGTAATTTTCAGACTGGGGGCTTATTTCCCACATGTAGAATCAACTTTTCTTTAGATAGGCCAGCTTATCAAATGTGTTTCATTCATTTACTGTTGCAGTCAGTCCCCTTTGCCTTAATTGCAACAAAATCATTTATCTCAATTAATTCTGCATTAAAGATCATAATTTAATTTGTGCTGTTTATTACATTTCTACGGCACTTCAGCCTTGACTCCCTTCCAGGAAGGCAGGTTTGAGAGTTTCTCGGTGACTGATAAACATGCATTTCACACACACTGAGCTGATAGGTCTCTTCAACCACAAAGTCTGGCAAACTTCCCTCTTGGCTACCAGACATGTTGTGTTGTGCAATAATTACTGTTTCCCTACATACTTTCAACTGTGGACTCTAATATTTTTATTGTGTGAATGTAATAATATATCATTCTAATACATCATCATAACAAATTCCTAATGACAACAAAACATCATAATTTACCAGTATCTGGTTTACTGTTTATCTCTTGTGAAAGGGATTCTCTTGAGTGCAGAGAGAATTATTCATTCTGAATTGCAAAGTTATTCTTCATAAAAAGTGAAATGTCAGCTAATGAAGTTGTTAATGAAATTGGGCACTATGAGGTGTTTATACTTTTTGTAAAATTTGAATTAAATGACTTTGATACTAATGTGACTTAGACATATTTATTCACAATGCGAGTTAAAGTATTTACATAAGTAGCTTATTTTACCAAGTAGTTGTGTTAGAATGTACATAATTTTTTCATTGTTATTATTATAATATGGTTTTTAAAAGCTCTGAAAATAACAAAAACAGGTTTATTTCTAAAACTAAATTGCATAAATGCAACCATGAGCCTAGTAAATCTCTTGTTTTTCTGTGTTTCTTTGCTTATTTACATGAGAGGATACATCACACATTATTGTGATTGTTGTTTTATATTTCTGTTTTTTCATTTAGACTGTGGGCTGTTTGAGAGCAATGTCTGTATTTTGTTCTCCTTTGACTCTTCAGATTCTTTTCTCAGTGTCTGAGGCTAGGTTTGGTGATCTTTAAACATTTTCTTAATGAATACATCAATAAATGAATGAATGGGGCAGAAAATAAACTTTAATGAAAGTCTCCCTCTGCTCTTCTCTGCCTCACCCATTCCAGAGACTCATATTTGTGTCATTAAAGATACAAATGGTCACCTTCTGTTTATCAGTATGGTGATTTTATTTATAAGGATCAAAAGAAGGTTAATGTAGAAATCAAATATCCCAGGATATGAGATGTTTTGTCCAATTGGTAATAAAATGTAGGATAATCTTAAGAAATTCTCCAATATGTAATCTTAGCTTTTGAAAGGACAGAACCTGGTTTATTTTTGTGCAAAAGTATAGAATTCAGCCTGCAAGAAGTACTTTGCAGTCAAATTTTCTATCATGAAATTTTAGAAGAAATTAACACTGCAGAATACTTCAGAACTTTTTAAATGGGATTGGCAGTACCTTACTACATCACACACTAATAAAATTGATTTAATAATTGCACAGTCTGTACTTGATTTTGTAGTGAATAGTGAGAGAAGCAGGACTCAAAGGAACTTAGAGTTCATTTATTTCAAGATTTGGAAACAAGGTCAAGAGAGATGGAGGGGCTTTATGAAGATCAGAGCCTTCTAAAAATAGAAATATTACATGAATTTAGTCTTACTTGCCATTTTCTTTCTACACTATTCTATGCTACTTCATGAGCAAATTCTTCCATCTCAAAGCTTTTTTTAAAAAAAGCATTCTAAATCCTTTTACTGTATAAAATACATAATATAAATTGCATAAAATGCACTAGTTTTAAGTGAAAACTTAATTTTTATCCATGTAACCATCACATATCCAGATATAGAATATTTTGGCTCTAATACACTTCTGCAAACAAACATAACACAACTCTGACATACTGTGATTATTGAAACAAAAATTACAGTAATAGAAAAGAGGATATTTCATTATTTTTAGAATTTATAAAATAATAAGTGGCCCGCATATACCGCTACCTGGCCTAGAGTTTGGGAATCCAGTCACAAGATCAAAATATGTCCTGGGACATACTGCAAACTAGCGTCATGTGGTGATGATAGCCTGCTCAATCTCCTATGTCAATGGGTGCAGTTCTCAGGCAGGCCTGGTAGCTCATGCCTTTAATCGTAGCACTCTGAGAGGCTGAGGCGTGTGGTTAGTTAGATACCAGCCTGAGCAAGAGGAAGACCCCATCTCTAAAAAATAGAGAGGCTGAGTCCCAGCTACTCAGGAGACTGAGGCAAGAAGATCAGTTCAGCCCAACTGTTTGAGATTGCTATGGGCTATGATGCCATGGCAGTCTATCCAGGGTAACAAAGTGAGACCTTGTTTCAAAAAAAAAAATAAACAAAAAAAGAGAGAGAGTGTCATTCTGGTACTATCCCTGTCTGGGATTTCCAAGAGAGTGGCTAGGATTTATTTCATCAGCCTTCTAATTACAGTAGAACCTCTTTAAGCTGACCATCCAAGGGACTGTAACAAACGGGGTAATGTATGCAAGTGATCAACACGAAGAACTTCCTTTGAGTACATGAGGTGCATGTCCAGTCTATGAAAATTAGGTCAACTTAATGAGGGGGTCGGTGGAGGGTGGTGGTCAACTATGGGAGGTTCTACTGTAAAGCATCCCTGTGGGACTGATCTTAAGAGACCTAGCCAGAGAATAAGAACAATGGCCCTTACCTTCTTTCTTTTGAGTTGGAGGTGTTTTCCATTGCTTTGTATTTCCGTCCTGTCCTCCCTCTTTTTAACTTCACCTTATAACAAGCTTCCATTTGAGGGGAGAAAAAGCTAATCATCTTTCATTAGAATATTTGCTTTGGCTTTTTTTCCTGAAAAAAAAAAAGAATTGTTTTAAAGTATAAAGAATATCATCTAGCCTCCTATTGTACATGCAAACACACATGCATTGTGTCCCCCTCTCTCTCTCAATATGTCACCCTATATTCTGTCCTAATCTATGTTCTCTGCATAGATACAAATGCATGTAGATAGATCTATCTGTCTACATGTACATATTTATATAGAGAGAAATAGACATACATAATGAGACATGTTTAAATATCTATATCCATGTGTGTGTGTCTATATGAACACACATATATTTTTATATATATAATACTAATTTCAGGAGCAACTTAAACACAAATTCTCAGTTCTTGTGTGCTCTTGGAATGACCAGACATACCAAAGTAAGGCAAGCATGAGGTTAAATTTATTAAGGAAGGGAGGATTATAGAGCCAGAGCAAGGTACAGGTTTACAGAGCAAGAGCAAGATATATGAGCCACAGATGACAAAGGGTACTCTTGTCATAGCAAAAGGTAAAAAGGCCTTGGTTATGGGCAGGGTGCAGTGGATCATGCCTATAATTCTGGCATTCTGGGAGGCTGAGGAGGGTGGATTGTTTGAACTCAGGAGTCCTAGACCTGCCTGAGCAAGAGCAAGACCCCTTATCTGCTAAAAATAGATAAACTGGCTTAGTGGTGCATTCCTGTGTTCCCAACTATTTGGGAGGCTGAGGCAAGAAGATTGCTCAAGCCCAAGAGTTTGAGGTTGATATGAGCTATGATGCCAAAGCACTTTACCCAGGGTGACAGAGTGAGACTCCATCTTCAAAAAAAAAAAAAAGGTCTTTGTCAGGGTCTGGCTCTTGTTTTTATACTGTCTGGAATGGGCCCTGTTTATGATTCAGATGTCACCATCACCATGGACCCACTTTGATGAACAGTTAACCACATAGTAATTAGCCTTAGGTTTTCCTAAGTCACCACCAGACTCTATTGTACCTGTGCTATTAGGCCCAGGGTCTAGAGAGTCCTCTGTGTTCTTTTCCAGTTGGCTGACTGACTTCTGACTTGTAGATTGGTAGGGAGTTCCCTCTTTTCAGGTGTGGGCAATCAGTGTGGAGAGGGCTGAGTTGGGGCAGCACCAAGAGGGCCCGCCCAGGCTTGTCAATTGCTCTAGTTGTGCAATTACTCCTGGCTGAATCAAGGTGGGGTGCCCAAGTCACCAGAGCCAGAGGTCCTAAGTATCTACCTAACAAAAAGACTTCACTGCGAACTTCTTCATAACAGAAAGGGCTGGAAATCTGTATTTGACTAATATTTTTGTCCCTATAACTCTTGATTTTCTTTTTAGCTATTGGTGATGGATAGCTATTGGCATCTAATACTAATATAAGTAGTCTTGTAATACAGGTCAATAGGTCAGTTACTTAGGCTTTAGACTTCAAATTCTCATCTCCACAGTGTAGTGTAAGACCTTGGTGCAACCTTTCTTATTGGTTAATTAGGCTTTCAGTAAATAGTTTCACATTTATAGTAAGCATGTGTTTTCATAGATTTGCAGATATGGTAAACATGGTAACACCCATTTTGATGTATGGTAAATAAATGGTGATAAGCTGTCTTTTTCTGCCCAAATCTCTTATCCGACCTGGAGATCAGAGAGGTGGCTATCAGGGCCTTTATCAAGTTATTGCCCCCTGAAGCCTGAGAAATTTATGTTTCATTTTATGCAAAATAAAATGAGTGATTATCTTTTTTTTTTTTTATCAAAACTGGCAATTCAAATTTATGGAAATACTTTAGAATCACATTTATATACTCTTTTTGAAAGAAAACTACATCTTAAATAATTTGCCACTTAATATTCTCTATCTTTAATTTTGTGTCTTTTGTGACAGAATATACTGACAGTAAATCTTTGTTTTTTCTAAGCTGGTATTTTTGTGACCCTGACACTGTTTTTCAAAAATTAATTTATTAATTTATTGGGATATATATTTAGATAAAGTGATTTGATTTTAGTGCATGGCCTATCCCCCAATCCACTCATTCAGTAAAGGATGAGAGGATTGGAATAATGAAAACAAGACCCACTGTCTATATGTCTGTAAATACCAGTGCTGAGCAGCCAGATGCATGGAATAATACGTACATACTAGGTAACTAACAAGCACAGGCATGGGGTACCTGGGACATGGTAGCAGGTAAGGGGAGCAGGGAGTGCCTGAGGGAAAGGCATCCTGCTACAAAGGGTAAATTTTTAAAACTAAGAAATTTAGATTTGAGTTTCCATTATTAGAAAGATTTTTCTATAGTAGTGTGTGATTCATTAAGAAATCATAACAAATCCTATTATATCTGCATACCTCTTGACTTTTGTTCCAAAGTTTTGTTACTTTGTATGTTTCCTTATATCTCATCTTAATTTGAGCACATAAATAAGCTCTAGAATAATGAATATATGGACTATCATCTTCAGCACATAGGGAATTTTCATTGCTGGGTATTTACTATCTGCTTAATTTTTTTTTTTTTTTTTGAGACAGAGTCTCACTTTGTCGCCCTTGGTAGAGTGCTATGGCGTTACAGCTCACAGCAACCTCCAAATTCTGGGCTTAGGCGATTCTCTTGCCTCAGCCTCCTGAGTAGCTGGGACTACAGGCACCTGCCACAAGGCCTGGCTGTTTTTTGTTGCAGTTTGGCCGTGGCTGGGTTCGAACCCACCACTCTCACTATATAGGGCTGGCACCCTACCCACTGAGCCACAGGTGCTGCCCAATATCTGCTTAATGTTCTTAGCCTTTCAAATCATACAAAAGAATTCAGATAAACCAATAATACTCCCAGTTTTTTTAAATGTCAAATTGACCTTAATTGTTGAAATCTAAATGCTGATTTTGTATTGCCCTCTTCACTTAATTTGTAATTGCCACTCAAGAAACCACAAACCTCTGCAGTCTATTATTGTTGTCTAAGACACTGCACAATAAAGGGAATGGCTCACTGTAGCCACAGTCCGTTCAGAGGGTTGATGAATGCCTTACAGATACAATCTCTGAAATACGGAGAGTCCTAATTTCAGTGATTATATTTTGCATTGAATTGTTGGTAGTTCTTGCAACCATTAGCCATAATCAAATCCCGTCAAAATTCCTGCATTCACTTCATTCTTGTTATTTGAAAAGATAGCTAAGAATATGCGATATCTTGGACTTATTTATAATAGAGAGAAAAGAGAATTTGAAGCCTGTTTGATAATTTTGAGGGTCAAATACTAAAGGTTGAAATTTCCATTTCAGTCACTAACTCACCAGCACCTAAGAGGGTATTAAGATAAAGTAAAGTCACAGAATAAAATGGAAGATTTATGTAACAGTACTTCATATCTGAGCCTTCAAGGTGCTTGCACATTTTATAACCATCTGAGTTCATAATAACACTAAGAGATGAGAAGGGTTCCACATATTTATTACATAAATGTTTTATACCTGTAAATAGCTGTCTTCTCTGCTGCTATTAGGCAGCGCTTATTTGAAAATGAAGCCATTAGTGAAAGAAATTGTATCCCAGACGCAGATAGAGCCCCTAAACATATTATTATGTCTCTGGATTCAACAGTGCCTTGAGTGTCTTAGTTATAGGGTCAACAAATTTCTTCTCTGCTTAAGTTAATTCAGGTTGGACTTTGGTCATTTATAACCAAAGTGTTTCACATTACTATTTCTTTAAAATTCACAACGAACATTCATGGGACTATACCTTTTCTTACACTCTCTCCCTTTGTTAGCATATAGTTCTCCCTTTCCTCTACCCAAACAAACACCATTATCCTTGAAAACATAGATAAACCCTTCGTTCTGTGTAAAAATTTCCCTGATCATTCCCAGCATACAGAGATTGTCCTCATCATTTGCTCTGTCAATTTAATTCATTTACTCTTGAAATAACTTGTACATTAGACATCTTTATTTTTAATTATGTTGCTTATATTCCTAACTGAAAATTTCAAGCTGCTTGATAGAACCCATAGAATTCAACATAGTGTCTAAAATGCTTCCTTAAAACATCATTTTTAACAGATTAATGTTTAATTGCATACTACAAAAGAAGAATGGTCTTATTTGATTTGTTTTTTAGAAATGTAATTACTATATTCTTTATTTAAACACAACCACTTATTGCTAAAATCTTGGGCCTTAACAGTAACTAACTTCTATTGGCTAAAGATAATCTGGTTAACAATGGACATGTGTGATTACCACACAATTATTTTATAAAGTATGATGGAAATTACAATAGATTTTTTTCATTATTAACTTCTCTCAAGTTTGCCCAAAATAATAGCTAGAAAGGTTCAGTTTGATATGAACATATTTAAAAGAAAAGATAGATTGTGCATTCTAACTACAATGAAAAAAACCTTGCTTTAGTTGTTGTACTAAATTTGTATGCTCTGTGATATGAAACACTTTTCCATATTTGTTTTAATGCATGTGTTAAGTAAATAAAAGCAAAATTGGTGACATTTTCTTTAATACTTAATATAGTGATTGCAAAACATCTGTCAAATTCAAAATATTATAGAAAACAGTTAGATTTAGATGACCAAAAGAATAGAGTAGTTTATTTTCGAGCCATGAAACTTGAGAAATGTATTAAGGTCTTAGAGCATGTGAAAATATGAATTACAGAATGTCACCTTGATTTGAAATGGAACAGAAATTACAGCAACGAGGAGGCTTGAAGACTTTTAAAAACATTGTCTTTAAATTTCATCAGCCTGGTCACTCATCACTCCACTTTAAATAATGATCAAATCTAATAAAATGGTGGAATTATACTATGTGATGCTTCAGGAATAGTTCCCAACTACTCTTCCAATCAGACTGTCACTCAAACTCTACATAGAACTTGTTCAAATTGCTACTAATTAGTTGCTTAATAGATATTTGTGCAATTTCATGCTAATGAGGATATAAAAAATGAAGAAAAGAGAAAATAGTAGAATAAAAAAGGATAACAACAAGGACATATTATGAAGAAAGCTTAAACTTACAAAACCTAGTATTTTCCACATTTTTTAACTTTATTTTTATTTTTGAGATGGAGGTTTTGCCATATTACCTAAATGGGTCTCCAACTCTGGACTCACACGATCCTCCTCCCTCAGCCTTCCAAGTAGGTTGGATTACAGTCCTGGTGTACGCCACTGCACCCATCTAGTCTTTTTTTTTTTTTTTTTTTAACTTTTACATTTTATTCTGTTACAGAGATCTTCATTAAACTTCATTTTCTCCCCACCCCCCTCTTTTTTTTTTTTTTTTTGAGATACTGGAAGGGTTATTGTTCAACATTCTTAGAGCCTAGGCATTACTATGTGACTGATTTAGACAATTAAATGTGGGCGGAAGTATTGGGTGCTCCTTGGAGGCTTGGCCCTTTAAAGAAAAAAACAAAAACAAAGTTTTAATCTCCTTTCCTCATCTTCCTTCCTGCTCCCCCCATTTTATCTACATAATGCAGATGAGCATGGTGTACCTGAAAACAAGATGACAAAATGCAATTGAAAATCAAATAATCTGGCTCGGCGCCTGTGGCTCAATGGGCTGAGGCACCAGCCACGTACACCTGAGCTGGCCGGTTTGAATCCAGCTCGGGCCTGACAAACAACAATGGCGGCTGCAACAAAAAAGTGGCTGGGTGTTGTGGTGGGTGCCTGTAGTCCCAGCTACTTGGGAGGCGGAGGCAGAAGACTCGCTTGAGCCCAGGAATTTTAGGTTGCTGTGAGCTGTGATGCCATGGCACTCTGTCCAGGGTGACAGCTTGAGGCTTTGTCTCAAAAAAAAAGAAAAGAAAAGAAAAGAAAATCAAATAATCTTTTTGCTTTGATAAATGTCTTTTACTTATTATTGGTTAAATTAAAATCAGTGTTTGTTCAGGCTAGTGTAAAAGTTATCTGGTAACAGGACCTCTCATATATCATAAAGGGAAAATATCTTTGTCTATCCTGATAACAAAGGAAAAACAATTAGCAGGACTCATTATTTCCCCAGTCTTCTTGCTTTCTTAGTGTGGGAATAGTCAGCCAAAATCCTCACTTGAAATGATACAAATCTACTGAGTTGAACGGACAGAATCTTTCTCTGACGTCCAAACCTGGCTATATCTTTGTAAAGCTAGAAAGTCATTGTCATGAGAAGTTATGCAGAATATGATTATTTAAGCTGCCTATTTGTTATTTGCTATATTTATTTTGTAGATGTGGTTTGAAAGCTTCAGTTTTGCCTATGAGAACGTGTAACACAGCCTCATATATGATGCAGTAAATCTTGCATACTATTTTTGGAGCTCATAACTACTTTCATCAGAGAAAAATTCATGAGTGTAGTGAGAGGTTTTTTAAAATTTATTAATTCTTCCAGTAAATATATGGTAGATAGTGTTTGGGGCATTAGAGATAAAGTAATGAACTAAAAATACCCAAGAATCCTAATCTCATGGAATTTCGATGCTGGTGTGAAATACAGTTTCTGAAAATTAAGAAGATTTAAACAATCATGCCTGTCAGTGAAAGTGTGAATTCTTGGCATTTTGGGGTATCAGGGGTACCAGGTTGATATTCTGAAAGTCATTACAAATTTTCTCCCATAGGACCATTTTCTTCCTCCAAGCAGCCACTTCTTTCAGAGGTAGGGCTAAGATGGAAAGATATACTTAGTAATCAAAATGCATTATGTCTTGCTAAACATGAATCTGTGTGCATCTGTTCATTTATGAGTACAGTAGAAACCACAGTTTATGAGAAAAACTGGGCTGGAAGTCACTTGGTTAGTGAAGCATAGTTTGTGAGGATGCCAAACAGAAGCTCTTAACTGTAAGTCTTCAGTTTCTAAGAGAAGGAGTCAGTACATTTTCTAGAAGGGGTGGTGAGTACTGGTTTATCAGCTGGGTTAATCAAGTGAAAGTCATTTACGAAAGCTTGCACTGGATGTCTCTCTTCTGTGCCATATTTTGTATGATGATAAAGACAAAACATAGTGCACCAGAAATCATACAGTCTTGGAATCAGAAGATCTGCATACCAAGCCTAGACTAAGCAGTAAATAGGAAAGAACTTTGTGATCTCAAGACTCAAGACCACCCCAGTATCACAGCCCACAGTTTGTTACTATAACATTAAGCAATAGTGTTTGTAAATGATGTCAACATCTAATATTGCCTTAAAATGCAGGCAGTTCAGTATTTTTGCTAATAATTTGACAATGCCTGATCAGCTTCATGGCACTTAATAGTTGAACAAGCAACTTAATGTTTCTAAGTGTCAATTTTTCTCATCAGAAAAAAAAAAAGAGTTGAATCTATTGCTCTTTTTCCAGTGTTTATACAGGTTAAAGGGAATTCACAAGAACTTAGTGTCTTGAGTACTGAAAAAAATATATGTTTATTATTCACCATTTATGAGCAGAAAATAGAATGTGAGGATGCCAAAGAGAAGCTCTTAATGGGAAGTCTTCAGTTTATTAAGACAAAGAGTCAGTACATTTTCTAGAAGAGGCGGATTATGAGCAGAAAATGAATCAAAAGGTATAGAATACCTTACATTACAAATTCTACCCATTTTCCAAATACTAGGTATTATTGTGTGATCCGGTTTCAGAAAACCAAAGCATGAAATTACTAAGTCACATTCTCTGAGACACAACTAAAACGTTTATAGGGATTATGATTTAGTATTCCCTGTGGTCTATGAATTTTCTCTTATTTCCCTGTTTTGGGGTTCATAAAACTTCAGTTAATGATTTATTTATTAAATTTAATCTATTACTTTTCAAATTACTTCACATTAGAGTTTCAGGAAGCATTAGAGTCCGCTAAGTTAGTTTGCTGATTAGAAAAAGTAATGAATTTCAGTTTGCTGCAAATGAATCTTGAAAGCTTCACTGATTACAAATGTCTGACTATAATTGCTTTTATTTCCATGGCTAAGGTAGAGGATCATTGAAGAATAAACTTGCTGAAACTCAGTAACAGCAACCTAAAGATTTGCAAGGGAGGAAAGGTGGAATACTGAGCACTGCTAAAGTTCAGTATTCCAGGAAATACAGAACTTCAGCCTGAAGAGCCCTTGCGGACCATGTTACACGCCTCCATTTTAGCTTACTGACTAGAGAGTTGAGGATAAGAAAAGCTGTGTGATTTGATCAGGGCCACAGAAGTAGTAGGAATAAGGTTGAGATGAGAATTAGTCCCACTATGTTATGAAAATTAAGGAATTAAATTTCCAAAAGGGAGATACACACGCGTTAGGAATTCTGGGACAACTAGAATCCAACTTCAGAACATGAAGAGGCTGTGAATCAAAACCGAAAGGAAAAGACCAATTTTACAAAGTGTATATAACTATTAATTATACTAAATACTTTTGTTGATTATTTCTTCTATATATTTTTTCTTATCAAATGTCTTATAAAACACTACCAAAAGCCTGTTAGTGAAAACTGAGTTAGAGATGTGATGTAACAATACTGCCCTAAATTAAAGTAAAAATACATAAAGTAATCACAGGTAAAATAAGAAAGTAATCAAGAGTGCAATAATTTCTTTTCATAATGTGTAACATACAAATTCACTAGTGAATAGTTTCATGCATATGTACCAGGAAAGACTTGTTAAGAACCCATGAATGAGATCTGTATCAGCAGAAGTCGTTTATATTACTTCTCTGGAATGGTTATGAAGCTGATGTACTTTCTCTATTTCTTTTCTGTCTCCACTTTCTGCCTGAATAAAAAGGCCGTGAGGGCCTAAAAAATGATAGAAACCACAGGTAAAGGAATATGGGTTCCTGACTGACCAATGAGAATGAGAAATAGGTATTCGTTTTGTCAATCTACTCAGAACCCATTTTTAAAAGTCAGCATGACTCAGAGTGATACAAATTTACATTTTACTATCACATAGTCTAATCTCAGGTGTTATTTACAGGTAAAGGCATTCTTCTCTTAGCTATTTTATTAAAAATTTTGGCTTTAGTCCGCTTAATTAAAAATGTTTAAGCCTAGTTCCTATTTATTTCCTTTCCTTGATTTTCAGTTGGAGTATTTTTTGATCATATATACAAGACTTTTATAATTGTTATTACCATATTATTGGACCTGGGTCAATTAATTTCTCCTAATGAAGAGATACTAATGCCTTCGGAAGTAAAAAATCAGTCTGGTTAATGACCTTGAAGGAGTGCAGTCTGATGCATGAGTAGTAAACAATGGTCCCATGAGCTTCTACCTTCTCTACCCCTCTTCCCTCTAATTTTCCACGCCTCCATTCCACCGAAATATGAGGAAGGGTAAGAGTTGTATTTTTATTTTCTTCTTAAATTGCTTAATAGATTTTATTGTTACTGTTGAACAAAGATGTCATAGTGGTTTACTGTCTTATAATATTTGATTACCCTTGGTATACAAAATAGGAAAAAGGAAGCATAGCGATGGAAATCACAGCACTGAAACTTTGCTAGCAATTTTAAATTTCAGTGAGAATTATAATTGTGTAATTATTGTCTTATTATTTTTTATTAAAGACATCTAAATTTTCAATATATTATAGATAATGTCAACAGGTTGTAGTTCCAATCTAACCAAGGACAGATTATATTATGGGTTGCTATTGACATTAAATTTTGTAGGCCATGCATAATAGTTGTACTTTACATGCCAAAAAAGGAAATGTAGGTAGTTTCACTTTTCACTTATGAATTATTCTCATTTATGGAACAGTGTAATCTTATTCAAAATCTATCATCCTGGAGAGCTGGATCAAGGTCCCACCAAATGAAGAAAGAAAAAACAAAAAAATAGTACATGTCATAGAACTATCAGGAAGCTATCACAGAGGTGGTATGAGGCACCATTTTAATAGGGATGCAGGTTTCTTTGTCACATTATCCTATATTCTTTCTGACTGAGTTATAGAGATAATAAGCTATGTGAAAGAATTTTTAACATCAAATTCCTTTAAAACCTGATAGTGGGCATATAGTTCTATATGGGAAGATGTTTTGTTGCTGCTACAAAGATTATTCAGGTAGAGTTATATTTGTATTCTCTTTTAATTAAGTGAGAATAGATATCTAAGTGTATGTAAGATGTCCATATTAAAAATTGCTTTCAGGCAGCTCTGTAATCCTAGCACTCTGGAGGCCAAGGTGGGTGGATTGCCTGAGTTCATGAGTTTGAGACTAGCCTGAGCCAGAGCAAGACCTCATCTCTAAAACAATAGCTGGGTGTTGTGGTGGGTGCCTGCAGTCCCAGCTCCTTGGGAGGCTAAGTCAAGAGAATTGCTTGAGCTCAAGAGTTTGACGTTGCCATGAGCTGTGATGCCATAGCACTCTACCAAGGGCAACAAAGTAAGACTCTGTCTCAAAAAGAAAAAAATATTACTTCCTCAAAATTAGAATATCTACCAAAAATTACAGAAATGAACAGTTTAGAGATTAAGATGGAGCAAAGTGGGACTTGAGTGAAGGGGTGGGGGTGCTATTCTAAAAGGTCAGAGAGATCCATGCAGTGATGAAACTGCTCTGTATCTTAACTCAACTGTTTTGGAACTTCTGCTCTGTGACTTGACACAAGCCTATCCCTGCAATAAAATTGTGTAGTAATAAATACATATACATTATATAAATGACTACAAGTAAAACTGAGAAAAATCTACTTAAGACTAGAATCACAATATCCTAGTAGTACAATCGTTTTTCCAGTCATCACTACTGGGGAAAACTGAGAAAGAGCATATGTATAGGCTTTCTCTGTATTCTTTTTTTTTTTTTTTTTTTTTAGAGACAGAGTATCACTATGTGCCATAGGTAAGGTGCAGTGGCATCATAGCTCACAGAAACCTCCAATTCTTGGGCTCAAGTGATCTTACGGCCTCAGCCTCCTGAGTAGCTGGGACTACAGGCACCCAACAATCTGCTATTTTTAGACATGGGGTCTAGCTCTTGCTCAGGCTGGTCTCAAACTCCTGAGTTTAAGCAATCTACCCACCTGGGCCTTCCAAAATGTTAGGATTACAGGAGTGAGCCATCATGAGCAGTCTTGTATTCCTTTTTACATCTGCCTATAATTTTATAATTATTTTAACAAAAATTTCAATTAAATTTAGATTATTTTAAAATGTGGTATCAGCATGAATTAAACTACGATTACCTTTTAACATTACATGAACTAAAAAATACCTGATTTTTTTTTTTGATAATTATACTCACTCATTTTAAGCATTGGATACTTAATGGAAGCTTTAAAAAGTGGATATAATATTACTGCTGTGAACCATGAATTCATGGATTTTTCAAATCCATGAAAAAAATCAAATATTAAAGTTGCTTTGCACTTTTAAAGTAACATTTCAAATATAAATCATGAATTCTTCTTTAAAAAATAAAAATAATTTTATATTCTACATTATTCTTTTATCAAAGTTTATAATATAGAAATGAAAATTTGGGGGCTAAGCACATCTGTGTGTCACAATTTGTGTATTTTTATTATACACTGTAGAAATATAATAACTAATTATAGATCCCAAGAATTTCATTAGAATTTTCACATTTGAGTTACCTAAAGAACATGAAATGTATAGATTTGAAAGAGATTTTCACATTTTGTATTCACTTTTAACTATTTACTATATTTTATATTGACAACCTGGTGAGCTTGAGAAATTTTAATCTGTTTACCAGAAAAAGTATTTTTAATAGTTATTTATACAACACTTTCTTTGGTAAAAAGGGAGCTGTAGCATTTGCATTTGTGATTTCTAAGAAATAATGATGGGAGGTTAATTGGAAGGTTAATTATGAGGATGTTCAATCTCCGGAAACATTATTGTAATTATTGTTTTTCATGAAACAGAAATCTTGTTTCTTTGAACTATGTTCATGAAAGCTTACAAAGGCCTACAGGTCACGACTGTTGACGTTGTGAGTGCTTCATTTAATTCTAGCCCATATAACTTTATAGGGACAGTTCCTAGAACAAGATTAGATAGAGATGTTGGCCTCACTTATTTTTATTTAATGAAATCTCAGGCCCAGGGTTATTTAACTTGATATCTCATGAGATCATAAACCATTGGATTAAAACATAAAATCAAGTTCACATTACAAATTATTTTATAGATAATTTTAGCTCCCAAACCAGTATGTTGGCAGCCATTATCAGACCTCTTAGGTTCAGTCCAAAGTTATGTTGGAATGTTAGTATGATATAATATTTAATAGATATAATATTTAATACTGCATTTTCTTCAAGGAAGCATTCTCATTTTTCTAAAATTTAAACCCAAGAAATAATTGAATGAGGATAGAATCAAAGTCGTATGTCTGATCCATCCAATGCCCGTTCCTCTTGGACCCAGTAATGTATTATTAGTGTCCCTTAGAAATCAAACAGAAACAGTTTTCTGTGCATTGTATAATGATTTTCGACATTTCTACTCCAACCTAAAAATGAGTAAAAAGCTGAAAGAACTGCAAAATGAACTCTTTTTAGATCCATAAGTGAAGTGAGGTTTTAGGTCAAACTGTTGACCCCAAATTGGAAAGACAGACAGGACAATTTAGAAAATTACAACTTATCTGAGCAAAAACCTCCATGGGAACCACCGTCTGGCAAACTGAATTGTAATTGACAAATTAATGGAGTCTCAGTGTGAACAAGTGTGAGAGATAAAACTCCCGGGAGAGAAGGAAATCAGGGACCTCCCAATTTTGTAAGTTTTAACTCATGGAGCTGGAGCCCTACCAGGTTCTTATAGTAAATAGTGGAGAAACATGTCATCCGGCTTTTGACAAGGAGGGATAGAAAGGAACCATCTTGCAGGTAAGTATTCTGTTCTTATCAAGGTCAGCTCTCAGAAGGAATTATTTAACCAGAGGCTGACCTGCCGGATTTTTATCAGAGCCTAACTGACCTAGAGGTACAGAAACACCAACTCCATCCAGTGCTACCCGATCATTGGAAGAAGGAAAATACCTAATTTCTGCTCACTTTAACCTTCCATGTGAAATAAGGGAAATATACAATTTCAGAACATTCTAGTCATTTTTCTGGTCCATCCAAGCGTGGCAAGTGACAGTAGCTGAGAAGTACTTGTGAATTTCTCAGTCCAAAGGGACAAAATAACTAAAATGCTGACAGCTGATTTTATCACTATAAAATTCTCCTCTCCTACCTTATTACTACATTACCAAAGTTTATTTGTAACAGTACTAGTACATCACATCCAGCAACAAGAAAAAAATTACAAGGCATGCTAATAGGCAAAAAAATGAAACATAGTTAAAAAAAAACATATCAATCTCTATACTTAGATATGGCAGGGATGTAGGAATTATCACACTAGGAATTTAAAACAATCATGATTAATATAATATGTTAAGGGCTCTAATGTATAAACAGCATACAAAAACAGGCAATATAAGAATATAGATGAAAAGTCTAAGAAACATTGAAAAAGAAATTCTGGAAACTAAAAACATTGTAACAATAATGAAGCCTTTGATGAGCCTGTGAGTAAATTGGACTTAAGTTAGGAAAGAATCTCTGATCTTGAGGATATCCCAAAAGAAACTTCTAAAACTAAAAAGCAATGAGTAAAAAGACTGGAGGAAAAACAGAATAGACTATCCCCAAATTATGGGACAATGACAATTAATTGTCTTACTTAGTGTCTAGCCTGTAATATTTTGAAATTCATTATCTAATATTGATAATAGCCACCTCCCTACATTATTATCATGCTAAAATTAAAAACACTGGTTTTAGGTTTAAAATATTATTTTTTATAATGTTAAAATTTACCATATTATTTTCCAGATCTTTTCTTAATTATAATAAACAAAATGTTTGCTATTCATCGATAAGTTCCCATGTGTCAAGCAATAGTAAAAGTTGTAAATTCAAACATGCCATATCTTTTAGCATCTTAAGAGAGATAGAAAAGTACTAGTCCTAGTACTATAACAATTTTATTTTAAGAAATATACGGGGAAAAATGCAGAAGAAATAGTATTTAGAGATATATGACAGAGAATTTTTCAAAACTGATGAACGACATCAATGAACAGTTTTAAGAAGATCAGAAGGGCCCAAGTAGGATGAAAAGGTTCAAACCTAGGCATATTATAGCCAATAGCTACAAATAAAAGACAAGTATAAAATTGTTAACACAGCTAGAGAAAGAATTACATTATCTTACAAAAAGTCTAATAAGATGTAGTTGATGTTATAGTTAAAGTAGTAAAGAGAGAAAAAAATGTAAAATCCAATGAGTTCCTGTAAATAAAGTGTTTAATACAGTGTCAGGCATCCAGTAAAAAAATAAATAAATAAATATTAAATGCTAAGAAAAATAACTGACAATCTAGAATTACATATCAGTGATCATAAACTTCATGAAGGTGGGATAAACATGGTTTTCCAGAAATAAAATTTGAAGCTGTCGTCCACCATCAAGACTGTAAAAAGAATACATTAAATTGAGGTCTATAGGCAGGAGGGAAATATTTCACATGAAAATATGGAAAGATCGGGGAGGACAACATGAAGGGTAAATACGTGCGAGGATCCTTCAATATTGATTGAAAGAAATTACTAGAAATGCCTTGTGGAGTTTAGTATAAACATAAAACCAAAATGCTATTAAAATATATTTAGAGGAGGGAGACACGAAGGTGCTATGTCTTATTTCTGATCTGGACACTGACTACCTGTGTTTTTGTGAAAATGTATCAAGGGGAGCACTTAGGCCTGCACACTTTATGTATATATAAATCATTATGCATATTGTAGGCCTTTTAAAATATAATAACTATCTTATTCTAATATCAAATACTGTCATGGGCACATAACAACTTCTTGAGGTCAAATATACAATGGTGGTTTCATAAAACTATAATGGAACTGAAAATTTTCCTGACACCTGGTGATGTCTTAGTCATCATAAAATCATAGCACAGCACATTGCTGACATGTTTGTGGTGATGAGCGTGTAAACAACCCTACTAAGTTGCTAGTCATATGAATGTGTAGCCCACACAATTGTGGACACCACATAACATTGGATGATGATAATAAATGATGATGTTACTGTTTTATGTATTTAGTATAATGTACTTTTTAGTATTAGGTATAATACATAAGCATCTATCTAAAACAACTGTCTATCTTTCTGGTTAACTGTAAAACAGCCTCGTGCAAATCTTTTGGTAGGTATTCCAGTAGAGGCATTTTTATCATAGGAGAGGACAGCTCCATGTGTGTTATTGCCCTGAAGACCTTCCAGTGGGACAAAATGTGGAGGTGGAGTCTAAACCAAAGTGCATTTTGCATGTTCAAATACTTCTACTTGTCAGATGCCTTCCTAGGTTCTTCAGAGTCTTGAAATTCCATGGGCTGTCCAAGGGTCCTCAGGTTGGCTGCTGCTAACTCAGCCTTCTAATCTAGCAACAATTCCTCACTGATTTCTTCCACCGTCTGACAATTCCAGGTGATTCCTTTTGGTAGGTTCTTTGTTTTTGTTTTTGTTTTTTTTTTTTCCTGTTTATTTTAACAAGATCAATTAACCCTGAATCCCTTCCTTGGAATCTGTCTTGAAAGGAAATATGCAACTGCCCCAGCATCTCTTCGTCCTGCCTCCCATCAGCCTTTAGAATTTTGCAAGTCTGCTCTGATAATCCCATTTCCTTCATACTCTGGGTTCAAATTCTTTAAGTGGTTCGAAAGCCCTCTTACTTGGTTTGAGATAGGTAATGAGGAAACATCAATGTGTCTCAGAGATATTAATGTGTCCTCAGGAAGAAAGGAGAGAGATTTTTCAGCATTAGCCATCCTTCTCGATTCGTTTACAGAGGGCTGAAGACAGTGAAGGGGAAAGCAAGGTAGGGCTAGGAAATACTAATGCTGCAATTTGGTTTAAATCTTTTCTCGTCCCCTTGAAGTAATTCCACAGGTTCTGTTGTAACTGCATAGCCTACCATTTGGTAGGGAAAGGAATAAAGACAGAATTCTCAGGACCGAAGGGTTGCTGGCCACTGTGCCCACCTCCAATCTCAGCTAGTCTTAGATATTGCCCACGTCTCTTCTCAGGTCATTAGGCATAAGTACCACTGCGGTTATGCCCCAGGGTATTGCTGGGGAAATCAACAAGCCATACACAAGAAAGAGTGTAGTTGACAAAGAGACACAGCTGAAGTTTTGTAACAACTGGCCTTCTCCTTTTATTGTCTGTTACTTACTTCTAACAACAGGATCTTGATCACTGTCCGTTGTCCCAAGATTTTCTCAGTTTGTCACTGCTGGAATATCTTCAGTGTGAAGACTAGTGACTGTCTAGTCCTGACAAAGTTTCAACTTATTTTGGTTCAAATAATTCATTCAAAACATACATTTTCAAAGTGGAAAATTAGTTTAGTTGAGCGAATGCAGTCATTCTAGCTTTTGTATGGTTTCCACATTATTTGTTCAGATTTTACTACATCAGTCAGTAAGTCAGTAAAAACTTCTAAAAATACAAGAATGGTGCAAGCACTGTTGCATTTTCTTTTTCTATAAATTGCAAATGGTTAGAAAATTGATGAAAACAAAATTACCTCACAGGTGGCTGAGAAAAGATACTGGTTTATTAGATGACTCAAAAAGTGCAGGCAAATAGCTTTTATAGAGAGTGCTCTTTGAATTCTGATTATTAAGGTCTTGCTGCCTCTTGAGAAAATGAGTTTTATGCATTCACTGATTGTCAGATGAAAAAATAATGCCATCTATTTACATAACACCTTAAAACATTTAAACCAATTATTTGACCTTATTGTTTACTAAACTAACTTTATATGGATAGGACCAGTGTTTTTGAGCTCTTTTCCAGCTGAAGAAATCAAACTACATAATAGTTGAGTCATTTGCTTATAGTCTCAATGGCCACATAGACGAAAACCCAATTTTTGGTTCAGTGTCTATTGTTCTTCTGGCACACGTCCTCTCCTAGAGGTATTATGAATGGCATGTTTTTACATCCCTTTGCTACCGCTAGCATTTAACACACAACTTTAAGACTTATTAAATGAATGAATTCTTTGAATTCATTGTGAAGCCCTTTCTGTCATCAGAAATTCCAGAGATATATTTACAGAAAGTGTTTTTACAAGGTTTACTGATTTCCATTTCAATTGCAGTATTGCAAATAATGTGGTGGTGAAAATATGTGAGATAAATTATAATCATCCTAATGTGTACACCTATTATTCTATTTTCAAAACTAATTATTCTGTCACAAAAAATTTTGCTAACCCATGTCTTTGGTTTCCTGTTTGGAGTCCAAAATTTTATATCAAATTTGCGTGCTTTAGACAGCGCACGTTGTTATTAAAATGGAAGATTGCTATTTTGAGTTTATAGAGGTCATTGCCACATGGGAAAAGTATTGCATATTTTGCTGAATTTCTGGTACATAATAGAAGAAAACTTTTCTAAGCTGTCAGAGTTGATTGCTCAGTTTGGGTAGAGCAATAAATATGTGTTAGTTAGATAACTTGTGAAATAACAGAGTAATGAGCAGTCATCAAAAAAGCAAACTTTCAGTAAGGTAATTACCTCTAGAGTAATATGCATCAAGTATGCGCGCATTTCTTCAAAATCAAATTTTCTCAACCACTATTCTCATTTTAATCTAAAGGAGACATCCAACCAAGTGTGTTATTTGTGCAGAGACAAAACTAGATGCTTGTTAATATGTGGGTTTGCTGTCAGAAGCAGCTGGCAACCTGTCAGGAGTAAATCCACGTCTGTCCATTCAAACAAGACGTAGAGAGCTACTACCCTGTTTGCAGCAGCATGAAATGGCCAGAGAAGAGGAAAAGGGTCAGAAATAACAGACGCAAACAATAGGAAGATAAGCTGATTGCATATCCTCACTTCATCATTTTATGAGAAAAAATGTTGAGGTAAAAATATTTATTTTAGTTAAGTAATAGTAGTAGTTAAAAGGACAATATTCAAAATTTAATGACTTTTTTAGGCAATAATTTCATTTTTCAAAAACTGTTGAACAGCTATGTGCAAAACATGCCTTAATAAATATCAGAAAACATAATAATTACAAAATTTACCCTACTGAAGTCGAGAATGATTAATGAAAATGATAATAGTTGTCTGCCATTAAATACAATTGATGGTAGAGTGTGGTAAATACGTCAGCTATTTAGATCCCAGTAGGGGTTTCAGATTAAAGAGAGATTGCTTTCAGGAGGAAAGGTATCAGAATAAAAGGAGTCACTTGAGTCAAGTTTTGAAGAATCAGTAGAATTTTACTCTGCTGAGATTGTAAGGTAGGTAATAAAAGTCAAGAGAAAAATGTGAGAATAATCATGGATTTCAGAAATTTAGGATAGGCCCAAAATATTGAAATTAATCTAGATCTTTTGTAACAGATGATCCACAAATAAAATAATGTGAAATAAATTTAGAAATGAAGATCTCTCATACCTAATGAAGGATTTAGGATACCAAGATTATGATTATTTTAACTGAAAAATTAAATGCATTGAAATATAAAATTCTATTTGATTAAAAAGAAAAAAGTCTAAAAGATGGGAATTATATTTGTGCCACATTAAATATAAGTAATAATAATGCTAATAATAGTCAACATTAATAACAGTTACTTTGTGCCATGTCTGAATTCTTCATATATTTTAGTGACCCTAGAATGCATTAAAATGGTCTCTCTGTGTCTCTCCCTATAATCTGGTCAGTAACCGCATAAATGATGATTTTTGTGGAGGGAAGGTGACCCTAGAATGCATTAAAATGGTCTCTCCGTGTCTCTCCCTATAATCTGGTCAGTAACCACATAAATGATGATTTTTGTGGAGGGAAGGTGGTGTGCAGCATTTCGGAAGTTATTGGAGTGTTCTAGAATTTAAAAGAGACTCTGATGTAAAGTGAATGCAGTTATAATGGAAAATGAAATGAACAGATAGTAAAATACATATATGTATACTAACTGAATATAGAAAAGAGCATGTATTACTATTAATAGAAGATAGAAGATAGAATTCTTTACAAGAATTAGGGACATTGAAAAAAGTAAAAAGTTTGGAGGAAAAGGAAGACATTTTGTCTGGAAAATGTGAACTTTAAGGTATGAGCACAATCCATTAGCCCATTTGTAATAAATTATGGAATTTATACATGATAGTAGAAAAATGATAGCAATTTGAATCAAATTGCAAAGAAAGGAAAGATTAGACTGATTTATCTGTGGAGAAGTCATAAGATTTGCATGGGTTGTATCCCAACTATCTAGTGGTGTTCTGTCACTAGGAGATTCTGCCATCAGTAAAAGAAAAGGCATTAATTATTTGCAAGGTTGAAACATTTTGCAAAAGCATTAATGCTAAGAGAAGAAGGTCCTCACTTCTAAAACAACAGCTTCACATTGTCACAAAGTAAACAAATCTTAGATTTATTCTTATAAGTTCTGTTTTAATAATGTGCAACTAGAAAGGTTGAAATATGTATGGAGATTTGAAAAAGACTTAAGAACATACTTTCAATATTACTTATTTAGCATTCTCTAAGGTAAGAACTATCAATTGATTGTACTTCCCTTCAAATATCTGCTAAAAATCCCCAAATCCTGGATACAAACTCTAGAATGTGGGTGTTTCACTTCCCTCTGGACAGCTGTAAGTCTCCTGAATAGCTGAGCATACCTTCCCCTTAATCATATTTTGACTACTGCCTTCCTTGTCTTTATTCCATTACCAATCGCTTTCCACGGAGAGCCTTTATTACATTCTCTTATCTGTGAACCCTCCACATAATAATTTTTTTTGCGAATTCTCTAGCATTTTCTCAATTTTTTTCTTGTTCTTGAATTTTGCTTGAATCTATGCATTAGTATTTGCCACCCTTTTCCCTCAGATCTTGATATTCTATTGCTTGGACTTGTTTACTGGCATTTTTTTTTTTTTTGCAAGTGACTTTAAAGTTTATTAACAAAGACATATTAAAGCAAAAGCATAGGTAAATATGTATAGGTAAGCAACAACGGAAAGTAACCTTTAAGATACTAGTTTCTTCCTTTAATTTTCTTCCCAGCTGCCCTTACCTTTGTAATTTATTTATTTATTTACTTATTTTTTATTAAATAATAGCTGTGTACATTAGTGCAATCATGGGGTACAATGTGCTGGCTTCATATACAATCTGAAATATTTTCATCCAACTGTTCGACATAACCTTCATGGGATTTTCTTGGTTATTGTATGA
>CAUYRH010142785.1:0-23881 GCA_963574655.1 Perodicticus potto | reverse complement strand
TAAAAAAATAAGACTAAAAACCAAACCACACACACACTCCCCCCAAAAACAGAGGGGAAAAAAAATAAAAGAACACTAAGATGTCCCAGATTACTCTCCAGAGTGGAACCAGGGAGCAGCTTCAACAATTCAAATTAGTTTGTTACAGAGTCATCACAAGCCTTGCTTTGAAAAAAAAAAAAATTTTTTTTTTGAAACAACAAAACAAAAACTAGTACTGATCCCTTTTCTGACAACACACAATTACTCAAAATTAACTAGTTCTGGGAGGAGAAAGGGGAGCCATACCTAGGGGCCTCGTCTGACATGGTGCACATGGGTAGGTGCAGGGCATTTGTCATTACTGCAAAAACGAATTTTAATGTTTAATCTTTAGTTTGATTTAAACATTGCTTTTAGTTTGATGCCGACACCAGCTGTGCAGGAAGGGCTCTGGAGAGATGTTCACAGCAGCACACACCTGCGGCTCGCCTTCGGTTCTGGAGGTCCCAGGGCAGCCAATATTGCCTCATCAAATACATTCTTTAGGCCTGTCTGTGTAAGTGCAGAACACTCCACATACTTGACAGCCTTCAGGTCACGGGCCAGCTTTTCAGCATTCTCTGGTGTGATAGGTTTCTGTTTGTTCTTGGCAATTTTCTCAATAGTAGAAGGATCATCTCTGAGATGAATTTGGGTCCCAACAAGCAAGAAAGGAGTCTTTGGACAATGGTGATTTATCTCAGGCTCCCACTTTTCTTTCACATTTTCAAATGAGGATGGAGAGACCACTGAAATACAGACTAGAAATACATCTGTTTGTGGATAACTCAGCGGTCGTAATCTGTCATAATCCTCTTGCCCTGCAGTATCAGAAAGTCCAAGAGTATACGGCTGTCCACCAATCATAACTGTCACTGCATAGTTGTCAAAAACAGTCGGAACATACTCAGATGGAAATTTGTTTGCTGTGTAGGATATCAGGAGACATGTTTTACCAACAGCACCATCACCTACCACAACACACTTAATTGTCTGCATTGCTGAAATAGTTTTATATCCACTTTAAATATTTCAAATCTGATGTTGTTCTCAGCGTCTCCAATGTCCTTGAAGTTTAACTCTTTTATTTCACCTACTGTCATGGACTACATATTGGTGTCTGTCCCAAATACATATGTTGAATCCTTTTTGTTGTTGTTGTTGTTGTTGAGACAGTCTCACTCTGTCACCTGCAGTTTTTGGCCAGGGCTGGGTTTGAACCTGCCACCTCTGGTATATGGGGCCGGCACCCTACTCCTTTGAGCCACAGGCACCTCCCTCGCCTTGTCACCTGGATAGAGTGCTGTGGCATCATCGTAGCTCACAGCAACCTCAAACTCCTAGGCTCAGGCCATCCTCTTGCTCAGCCTCCTGAGTAGCTGGGCCTATAGACCCCTCCACAATCCCTGGCTAGCTTTTCTATTTTTAGTAGAGATGGGGTCTCACTCTTGCTCAGGTTGGTCTCCAAATCCGGAGCTCAGGCAAGTCACCTGCCTCAGCCTCCCAGGGGGCTAGGATTACAGGTGAGAGCCACTGTGCCCAGCCAATGGGATGTTATTAGAGGTGGTGCCTTTGGGAGGCGATTAGGTGGTGAGGTTGTGAGAGTGGAGCCCCCACGATGAGATTACAAGAGAAAGAGACTGGAGCTCTTTGTCTCTTCATTATGTGATGATGCAATGAGAATGGCCAGCTGGGAACCAGGAAACTGGCGTCCATCAGAAATTAGACCCACTAGTGCCTTGATCCTGGACTTCCCAGCCTCTGGAACTGTGGGAAATAAATGTTGGTTGTTTAAGCTGCCCAGTCTGCAGTATTTTCTTACAACATCTCTGACTGACTGAGACCCTGTCTGAGCATTCCCCAGGGAAACAGAACCAAGAGGGTATACATAGATACATAGAAAGAGATTTATTATGGGAATTGGCTTACATGATCACGGAGACCAAAAGTTCCACAGTCTGACATCTGCAAGCTGGAGATACCGGAGAGCTGGTGGTGGAATTTAGTCCCAATCCAAAGGCTGGAGAACATGGGGGAGCCAATGGTGTGAGGCCCACTCTGAGGCCAAAGGCCTGAGAACATGGGGAGTGGAGCGCTCAGGCTTAATGCAGTCCCCTGGGCAGTGGGGGACAGGGTCATATTGTGTAGATACAGGTGCTAGGAGCCCTCCTCTGTAGGTAGAGGGTGGAGGGGCTCAGCACTCAGAGAACAGAGTCATTATGAGCAGGACAAACTCTACAAAAGAAGATGTGTCCTGCTCCTGAGATCAAAATGGTGCACAGAAAAAGGAAACAATCGACATAGTGAAGCAATAACTTAAGGAAGGGGAGAAAATGTTTGCAAACCATACATCTGATAAGGGGTTAATATCCAAAAAATGTGAGAAACTGAAACAACTTCATGGCAAGAAAATATATAACCTGGTTTAAAAATGGGCAAGGGATCTGAACAGACATTTCTTTCAACAGACCTATGAAAAGGTACTTAACATAATTAATTATCAGGAAATGCAACTCAAAATCACAATTCACAAATCACAAAATCACAAAAAGATGACAGACAAGTATTGGCTAGGACGTGGAGAAAGGGGAACCCTTGCACACTGTGGGTAGGAATGTAAATTATTATAGTAAGCCATTATGGAAAACATTATGGAGGTTTCTCAAAAAATTAAAAATAGAACTACCATATGATCCAGCAATTCCCCTAGCGAGAATATTTTCAAAGGAAACAACATCAGGAGATCTAAGAGATATTTCCCTTCCATATCCATCGCAGCACTATTCACAACGGTCAAGATGTGGAATCAGCCTCAGTGTCCCACAGCAGATGAATGGTATACACACAATGGAATACCGTCCAGCCTTTGGAAAAAAGGAAACCCTGTCATTTCTAACAAAATGGATGTACCTGGAGGCCATTATATAAAGTAAAATAAACCAGGCACAGACAGACAAATACACATGATCTCATGCCTGTGGTTCAGTGAGTAGGGCACCAGCCCCATATACCAAGGGTGGCAGGTTCAAACCCGGCCCCGGCCAAACTGCAACAAAAAAAGAGCCAGGCATCGTGGTGGGCACCTGTAGTCCCAGCTACTTGGGAGGCTGAGGCAAGAGAATCGCCTAAGCCCAAGAGCTGGAGATTGCCGTGACCTGTGATGCCACGGCACTCTACCGAGGGCATCAAAGTGAGACTCTGTCTCTAAAAAAAAAAAAAAATGGAATCTAAAAAAGTCAAATGCACAGAGGCAAAAAGTAGGATGGCAGTCACCAGGGACTGAAAGGACATAAAATCTTAGATCAGAGGAATAAGTCAAGCCTTATTGTACATCATGGTAGCTGCAGTTAATAACAAGGTATCATATACTTTAAAATTGCTAAGAGAGTAGATTTTAAGTGTGCTCAGGACAAAAAATGATAAATTTGGGAGGTAAAAGCATATGTTAATTAGCTTGATTTGCTCATTCCACAAATATTGCATACCATAACTATAGATGTCCCAAAGGTTGCCATGCATAGGGAAAATGGAAAATTGTAGCTAAATGTATGAAATTTTATAAAGACGTGGCCAATATGTAGAGATTATTTTGTGAAATTTTGTAGTGAATATTTTGTAAATAAAGGTATATTTAGCCATAATTTTCTAGTTTCCCAATGTATGGCAAACTTCAGGACACCCTGTGCATACGATTTTTATTTATCAGTTTAAAAAAATGAATCAAAAATGGTGTTCTAGGAGTTTCCTGATACCAAGACAACGTGACGGAATCCTGGGAGTTAGGACGCCTGCCTCCCCACTCTGCTCTCTCACGCTCCTCCTTTTCTCTGTATTACAACTTGGTTTAGCAAATAAAGGGTCTGGTGGTCGTAGTTTCAGCCCTATCAGTTACACAGTTCGAAGCTTGATTCCTGCAGAGGCGCTTTAGACATCTGGGTGTCTGGGCTGGGCAGCAGAATTTGAGGTGTCAAGATCGCCTTCTCTCAAAACCCTCCCTTCAGTGGGGGGTGAAGGGGGTGGAAAGTGCCTCATTCAATATTTCAGACACATCTGGATTTTTACCCATATTCTGCTACTTATTAATATCTGCCCTTTCTAAATCTTGGTTTTCTCGCCTGTAAAATGGAGATAGTAAGTGACACACATCTGTCAGTGTTGCTGTGAGAACTGGGAACCCTTTAGAGTCCAGCACAATCCAGCACACCTCAGAACCCTCAGAGTCCCTCCCCGCCACACTAAGTCCTCCGAGGGTAGCAGTATTGATCTTCCCGCCCCTTCCCCGCCACGGAAACTTTCAGCCAAAGTCTTAATAGCAATTAGTGCCATCCATAAGTAGTCTTAGACTTCATCACTCGGGGTGCTCCGCCACTTAGAAGAATTAGGTATCATAAACATTTAAACAGGCCCATGCATTTATAGTCAAACAGGGCATCTTGACCCGGTGCCTCAGAGATACAACATTTCTTTGAAACCATCAGAGACAGATTCTGGGAGGCTGAGCATGGAAACTTCAATTTTGGAGTTAATGTTCCTTGAATGAGTGAGCCAGGATTAACAGATGATTCAAACTTTTCACAAATCGGACCACGTAGAGAGAATGAAGTGAGAAGCCCACAAGGCCTGGGAGAATTTCTGAAGCATCTTCCCAGAGTGGGTAGGACAGAGAAACACAGGAGCCCTCCCTGTCTGCAATCCACCTGGACGCCCCCTAGGGCCAAGGTCCCGAGTGTATCAGCTGGAGGCTAGGGCTGCAGAGCAAGGACAGGTCCCAGGATTGAAGGGAAGCCTGGAGAGACAGACTCAGGACTCAGCAGAAGCCCCAGTCACATTGGTCTCCTCCACTCAAGAGTCACCACGTCAGGATCGGCGCCTGTGGCTCAACGGGCTAAGGCGCCAGCCACGTACACCTGAGCTGGCGGGGTTCGAATCCAGCCCAGGGCCCGCCAAACAACAATGATGGCTATAACCAAAAAATGGCCGGGCGTTGTGGCGGGCGCCTGTAGTCCCAGCTACTTGGGAGGCTGAGGCAAGAGACTCGCTTGAGCCCAGGAATTGGAGGTTGCTGTGAGATGTGATGCCAGAACACTCTACCCAGGGTGACAGCTTGAGGCTCTGTCTCAAAAAAAAAAAAAAAAAAGAGTCACCACGTCAGAGCAGAAGGTAAAGATGATGGAGCCTGGGCTGTGGGCAAGGCTCCTTGGCTGAGAGCACCTCCAAGATGTCACCAAAGGAAATCAAGGCCCTGGGGCCAGGGAAGCAGACATGGGTGCTGGGTAAACAAAAATCAGCAAAGGTGTCCCACACCATGTCGTGTGGCTGCCAGAACTCCCTTCTAGAAACTCATACCCACCTGTGACTCTCCTCAGGTCTCCCTACAGCCTACAGAAGAAGGGGACATCAGCAGGAGCCCCAGGCTGCCTGCCTGGCTTCCCACCCACTTCTGGCCGGGAAGGGTGGTGGGTTTTTTTTGCAGTTTTTGGCCGGGCTGGGTTTGAACCCGCCACCTCCGGTATTTGGGGCTGGCACCCTACTCCTTTGAGCCACAGGCGCCACCTGGTTGTTTTTTTTTTTTTTTTGACTAGACACAGGGCACAGACACTGTTTACTGAGTGGCAAGCACAGGAGAGGTAGCTGGCTCTAGTGTGAAAGCAGAGGTGACAGGTCATGCCAGGGTGCTGTGGGCATCTGGTAGCAGGGCCATGACCCCCATCGTAGGGAGATGGCACAAGCTCACTAAGACAGGAGCAGCAAGGAGCCAGCCAGAGGAGAGGGTAACCCTCTGCCCCCAAGCCTTTGCCCACGTGGATCCTTTCTCTTAGAAAACCACTTCTTCCTGCTCTACCCAGAACATTCTTCCTCATCCCTTTTCAGCGCCCAGGTCAAACAGGGCTTCTTCTCTGAGGCTCCCCCGAGCCTCCAGCCAAGTCAGAGCTCCCTGAGCTGTGATTTCAGATCACATCACACTCTGGTGACTTGACTGGCGAGCACTGGGATGACAGGGAAGGTGGCTGTCCAGGGACCAGTCTAGTAGACCGCCTACTGTAGCAGCGGGGTATCTCCTGAAATCCAGACTCCCTGCCCCTGCTCTGCAGGGATCCTGGGACTGTCTGCACCAGGAGGCAGGGAAAGCCCCAGCCCACACCATTTCCTGCTCTTCGCATCCGCTCAGGTCTTTTTTGTCCAAGGTTCTTCCTCTCTGGAGGGCTTCTTATCTGCAGTGCCTCAAGTACACAGCAGCAGTAGGCCTGGAGGGGGCCAGCCAGCTGGTTTCCTGCCTTGGTCTCTCGGATCTGAGTCAGAAGGTCTGGGTTTGAAGCCAAGGTCTGAAGCTCTTCCGAGCTCAGTGATTGCCTGTAATTTTCATCTCTGCTAAGCCTCAGTTTCTTCATCTGTAAAATGAAATGGTTTTTGATGCTGCTTGTTCATAGCACAATCTGTCATTAAAAGTGAAAGTATGCTTCTCAACTATTCCCTTCCACCCTAGACATCAGTCTTAATCCTTCACAGTCTACCCGCTCAGATCTTTTCATGCATGCATTTACAAACATACTGAACACTGAATTTGTTCTATAGAAAAAGAATGACATAGACATGCTCTTCTATGTTCAACTCGGGTGCAGGTGCTTCCCACAGACCTGTTATTCATTGTAACAGGTGCTTGTCTCGTGATGGGTGAATGGCCCAGTTTATTTAGCTGGGCTCCTAATAACAGACATATAAACTGTTTTCCTTCAAAACATTTTTTATTTAAGTTCTTATTTTGTGATAACTGCAGATTCATATGCACTTGTAAGAAATAATACAGAGAAATACCATTTATCCTTTGTGACAGTGTTCGAAACTATAATACGGCGTCCCAACCAGGGTATTGTCCTTGATACAGGGCCAAGATACAGAATGTTTCCATCCCCATAAAGATCCTTCCTCTTGCCCTTTTTTCAGCCACTTCCACTTCCCTCCCATCCTTACCCCAACTCCCTGCATCCCTTCGTTTACCCCTGTCAATCACTAATCTGTTTTTCTATTCTATAATTTTGACATTTCTAGAATGTTATAAAATGGGAACATACAAAATGTAATCTTTGGGGATTAACTTTTATCACTTAGCATTATTCCCTGACAATTCATTCAGGGAGTTGTATATAACAGCAATACATTCCTTTGGATGTACCGAAGTTTGTTTATTCACCTTTGAAGAACATCTGGGTTGTTCACAGTTTGGGGATACTATCTATAAAGCTCCAATGAACATTTGTGTACATGTTTTTGTGGGAATACACATTTCATTTCTCTAGGATAAATGCCCAGGGGAGCAAATGTTGGCCCATATGGCAGTTGCATGTTTACTTTTATGAGAAATTGCCAAACTGCTTTCCAACATGGCTGTGCTGCCATTTTACATTCCTGCCGGCAATGTGTAAGTGATCAAGTTTCTCCAATAACATTTAGAGTTGCCCCTATTTTTATTTCAGCCATTCTGACAGACATGTATTGATGTCTCACTGTGGTTTTAATTTGTATTTCCCTACTCCCTAACGATGCCAAATGTCTCTGGTGAAATGTTTCTTTCAGACATTTTCTAATTGGCTTCTTTGTGTTTTGTTCGATTTTGTTCTTTATTGTTAAGTCCTTTGTTGCGTATGTGGTTTGCAAATATTTTCTCTCAGTCCATAGCTTCTTTTTTTATCTGCTTAACAGAGTATTTTACAAAACAAACTTTTAAATTTTGATGAAGCCCCATTTATCAGTTTTTTCCTTCCTGTATTGTTTTATGGGCGTCAAATCTAGGAACTCTTAGCTTAACTATAAAGCCCAAAGATTTCTTCCAATTTTTTTTCCCAAAAGGTTTATAGTTTTACATGTAAGTTCCTGATTCATTTTGAATTAGGTTTGAGGTTTAGGTTGAAGTGCGTTTTTCGCCTATTGCTGTCCAATTGTTAGAGAACTGTTTGTTGCAAAGGCTATCCTCCCTCCATTGAATTGCTTTTGCACCTTTGTCAAAAATCAGTGGGGCACTTTTGTGTGGGTTTATTTTGGGGTTCTCTGTTCTTTCTGCTGATTTATGGGTCTATCCTTCTGCCAGTACTGCACAGTATTGATTACTAGCCAGATTAAATCTTGAAATTGGGTAGATTAAGCTCACTTTATTCTTCTTTTTCAAAAAGATTTTTAGCTATTCATTTCATTTAAGCTATTTCATTTACTTTTCCATTTAAATTTCAAAATAGATGTGTCAATATCGTCAAAAGATCTTGGTGAAGTTTTGATAGAAACTGCGTTAAACTTTTATATCAAACTGAGAAGAAGTGACCTCTTTACTGTGTTGAATCTTCTAATCCATGAACATAGCCCATCTCTTCATTTCTTAGATCTTTGGTTTCTTTCATCAGAATTTTGTAGTTTTTAGCATATAGTCATTCCATGTCTTGTTAAATTTTCATGTAATTTTTCTTCTTTTTTTTTTTTACAGTACTTTGATATGCTGTTTTATTTCTTTTTAAAAAATAAGTATACAAGCATGCTCTAATTAAATGAGCCATGGGTCTGGGTGGCACCTGTGGCTCCATGGATTATTATATTTTCATTTTCATTTAGCTCAATATGTTTTCTTTTCCTTGAGACTTCTCCTTTGACCCATGGATTGATTATTTATTTATTTATTTATTTATTGCAGTTTTTGGCCGGGGCTGGGTTTGAACCCACCACCTCTGGTATGTGGGGCTGGTGCCCTACTCCTTTGAGCCACAGGTGCCACCCTGATCCATGGAGTATGAACGAGACCCTGTCTCTACTAAAAATAGAAAAAAGTAGCTGAGTGTGGTGGCTTATACCTATAGTCCTAGCTACTCAGAAGGCTGAGGCAGGAGGATCATTTGAGCCTAGGAGATGAAAGTTGCAGTGAGCTGTGATGATGCCACTGCACTCTAGCTTGGGCCACTGAGCAGGACTCCATCTAAAAAAAAAAAAAAAAAAAGGAAATTATACTCTTGTTTTTTAATTGCTAGTTGTCGTTGTTATTATGTAGAAATATAATTGATTTTTGTATGGCTATCTTGGATTCTGCAACCTTGGTGAACTCACTATTAGTTCTAGGAGTTTTGTTTTGTAGATTCCCTGGTGTTTTCTACATAGAAAATTGTCATTTGCAAAAAGGGACACATATTTTTTTCCAAACTGTATGCCTTCTATTTCCTTTTCTTGCCTTATTGCAGTGGTTAGATCTTCCACTGATGATAATGGACATCCATGCTCTATCCCCAGTCTTAGAGGGAAAGCATTCAGTTTTTTTCAAGTATGTTAGCTGTCGGTTTTCTGTAGATGTCTTTTCCCAAGCTGAGGAAGTTGCTCTCCATTCCGCATTTGCTGAGAGTTTTTATCATAAATGGATGTCGCACTTTGTCAAATGCTTTTTCTGAATCTACTGATATGATCACACAACTATTCTTCCTTAGCTTGATGTTATGGTAGACTATATTGACTGATAATTTCAATTTTTTTTTTTTTTTTTGTAGAGACAGAGTCTCACTCTATCACCCTTGGTAGAGTGCTGCGGTGTCACACAGCTCACAGCAACCTCCAACTCCTGGGTTTAGGCGATTCTCTGGCCTCAGTCTCCCAAGTAGCTGGGACTACAGGCGCCCGCCACAATGCCCGCCTGCTTTTCTCTTTTTGCAGTTCAGCCGAGGCCGGGTTTGAACTCGCCACCTTTTGTACATGGGGCTGGTGCCCTACTCGATGAGTCACAGGTGCCACCCGATAATTTCAATTTTGAACCAACATTGTATATCTGGAATTAATCCTATTTGGTTATGTCATATAATTCTTTTCTGATATTGCTGAATTCTATATGCTTATATTTTGTTAAGGATTTTTGTATCTATCTTCATAAATTATTAGACTATAATTTTATTTTTATACTATCTTTGTCGAATTTCAGCATCAGAGTAAAACTATTCTCTATTTTCTGGAAGACAATGTGTAGAACTAGTGTTAATTCTTTAAAGTTTGGTAGAATGCAGTGGTGATGCCTATTTTAATGCCATTGATTTGTGCTCTTACCTTATTTCCTTTTTTCCACTTGCTTTGGGTTTAACTTTATAGTCCTTTTGTATATTCTTGAGATAGGAGTTTAGATTATTGATTTGAAACTTTCCCTTTTATCTAATGCAAACATTTAATGCTACAAATTTCTCTCTCAGACTGACATAGTTGTATTCCACAGATTTTGATATATTATATTTTCATTTTCATTTAGTTCAATATGTTTTCTTTTTCTTGAGACTTCTTCTTTGACCCATGGATTATTTATTTATTTTGCAGTTTTTGGCTGGGGCCGGGTTTGAACCCACCACCTCCAGTATATGGGGCTGGCGCCCTACTCGTTTGAGCTACAGATGCTGCCCTGACCCATGGATTATTTAAAGATGTATGTGTTTGATTTTCAAATGTTTGAAGATTTTTGTTGTCTTTCTGTTAGTAATTATCAGTTTGATTCCATTGCAGTCAGGGTATACACTCTGTAATGAGTTTAATTTCTTTAACTTTCCTCAGATTATCTGAATGTCCAGGATATAGTCTATCTTGGTAAAGGATGTGTTGTAATAGGCTCTTGTAAAGAATGTGTTTTCTGCTGCTCTAGGATCAAATGCTTTGTAAGTGTCAATGAGATTCTGTTGGTTGATGTTGTCTTTCTTGTCCTTGCTGAATTTTTATCTAGTTGTTCTTTCAATAGCTGGAAGAAAAGTGTTAAAGTCCCCAACTATAATTATGGATTTGTCTATTCAGTTTTATCTGAACAGAGAAATAATTCACCTGGATGAGATAGTGTTTGTCAGGTTTCTCTACTATAAAGTTACTGTTTCCCATACTCTCACCTCTTGCTTTCTTGCTCCTCAGAAAGGAAGACACGACCCACAGCCCACAAGTAAGGAGGGGGAGGTAGGTTTCATCTCTTTGAGGAAAGAGTATCTCAATTATTTGGAATTGTTCTGTATGTGAGAAAATAGGAATAATGCCTATTGTCTCCACTTATTCCTATAGTCAATCATTTATTTATGGCAGTGTGGACTCAAAGATATTTGTTTTATTATACTTTACATTATAATCTAACACTATTTTGTTGCTTCAATTGTCCCAGCTTTAGTCCTGGAGAGCTCTTTCTGTTGGTCCTGTGTTCTTTTGACACACTCCCATAACCATGTTTTGTTCTGTTTTGGCTTGGTTTTGAGTACTTCCTTACTTTCTGGCATTAAAAGATGATCCAGAATCCTCTCATATATCCCTTGCCCCAGCTGTAGAATTGGCCATTCAGAAATGATGTCAGAAATCAAGATTGGGCCACCAGGTGTGCTCCTAGAAGCTCTATGGCTTCTAGACCCTGGCAGCTGAGAAAACAGGGAGATTTACAGGTGCATACTAACTTGTGTATACACACTTACCTACAAATATTTCTAGAAGTATCCATCTGTATCTATATTAGGCTAAACATGAGTTCATACTTATGTCTCCGAGTCTAAGCCATCACCTCATGGATCATTCTAGCCTTCTCTCCTTGTTTATAAGTTCTTATTCCAACAGTGAGAAAGTTGGCTTTGAAATCCACCATTCATTTATGTAATTGTTCAATTTCAGTATTCACATATATTTGTTTTTAGAATCTTAACTCATACCCCTGAGGGAAACAGTTTTATCAGCTAGAGTTTACTGCCTGAGTATAGTCGCTTTTGCTTTTATTCTTATAATTTCCACTTTCTTCCCCACCTCCTTCGGTAAGCTTGTTTCTTCACAAATGTAGATATTTGCAATACAGTTCGATTATTTCCTCAGGGTCTGCATTCCATCCTAGGATCCTTTGACCTCCTAAATGGTTTTTGTTAATTTGTATATATTAAGGTTCACTCTTTGTGCTGTGAAATTCAATGGATTTTGACAAATGTATAGTGTCACAGATCCCCCAGTATAGTCTCCCATGGAACAGTTATTTGGCCTTAAAAATAATCTCCTGTGCTTCACCTCCTCAACCTTCCTCCTCTAAACCCCTGACAATCGCTGCTATATCTATAGTTTTGCTCTTTCTATATATCTTATAAATGGAATTATGCAGTTTTCAACCTCTTCAGACTGGCTTATTTAAATTATCAGTGCGGTTTTAGGATTCATCCATGTTTGTGTGGCTTAATAGCTAATTCCTTTTTATCACTAATATTCCATCCACCTATTGAAGGACATCATGGTTGCTCCTAGTTTTGAGCAACTATAAATAAAACTGCTATAAATGTTCACATACAAGTTTTTGTGTGGAGTTAAGTTTTCAGATCTCTAGGGTAAATAAATGTCTAGGGATGTGACTGTAGGATTGTATGATAGAACTATGTTTTGTAAGAAACCATATATTTTCCAAACTGGCTGTACCATTTGGCATTCCCATGAGCAGAGAAAGTTCCTCTTGCATAGTATGCTAGTGTAGGAACTGGTATTATCCATTTTTACTCTTGCTTTCTTTTAATTAGTATACATGTATCTTTTCTATACTTTTACCTTCAACATACTTACGTTATTATTTATTCAAAGTAGGTTTCTTACAGACAGCATGTAATTTCATTGTGTTATTAAATCTCCTTTGCCAATCTCTGTCTTTAAATGGTGTATTTAGAACTTATACATTTAATGTAATGATCTATATTTTTTTTGTTGTTGTTGTTGCAGTTTGGCACGGGCCAGGTTTGAACCCATCACCCTGGGTATATGGGGTGGGCACCTTACTCCCTGAGCCACAGGTGCCGCCCCTAATTATTTATACGTTATGAGTTAAGTCTGCCATTTTACTGTTTATTTTCTTTTTGTTTTCTCCGTTTTCTATTTCTCTGTTTTCTTTTTCCTGCCTTCCCGTGAGTACTTGGAAATTTTTTAGAATTCCATTTCAATTTATTTACAGTGTTTCTGAGTGTGTCTCTTTGTATAGTATTTTAAGTGGTTGTTCTAGGTTTTCTGTTATATCTACATAACTTATCACAGTCTACTGCTGTTGATATTTTACCAGTTCAAGTGAAGTGTAGACATCTTACTTTCTTTACATCCCTTTACCCTTTCTTGTTTATAACATAATTATCTTAAATATATCCTCTCTATACATTTAAAACCACATTAGATGTGCTGTAATTTTTGCTTCAATTTAGAAAGCTCGAAAGAAGAAAGAAAGTGTATTTGGCTGTATTTAAGCTTTTTCTATTGTTCTTTCTTTGTTCTTGATGCTCCAAGATGAAGGCACCTTTCCTCATTTCTGTTCAGATAACTTCCATTCTTTTAGGCCTCTAGTGACAGATTCTCTTAGCTTTTCTTCTTCTCAGAATGTCTTGATTCTCCTCCATTCATAAAGGATATTTTCTCACTGCATATAGAATTCTGGGCTGAGATTTCTTATCTTTCAGCACTTAAGAAATGCAGTAAAATTTATTTTTGGCCTCCTTGGTTTTTGACGAGAAATCCACTGTCATTTGAATTATTTTTACCCTGTAAGTAAGGTGACATTTCTCTCTTGCTGCATTCAAGATTTTCATCTTCGTCTTTAGTTCTCAATATGATGGGAAAGTTTCACGTCAAGTTTTACTGTGATGAGTCTCGGTGTATATTTCTTTGAGTTTATCTTGTTTGGGGTTCACACAGTGGTTTGAATTAGCAGATTTATGTCTTTTGTCAAATTTGGGAAGTCTCTAGCCATATTTCATTGAATACTTTTTAATCCCAGCACTTTTGAATGCTAGATATTTTTTTTTGTTGTTATTTTTAATTGTCCCACATATCCTCTTTTTCCTCTAACTCCTCTTCCGCCTCCTCTTTCTGTGTCCTTTTTGATGTTCAGAGTAGGTAATTTCTGCCATTGTATCTTCAAGTTTGCTGACTCTTTTTCCATCTATTGTATGGTTAAGCGTACCATTGACTTTTTAATTTCAGTTATTGTATTTTTCAGTTTTAAATTTCCTATATCTTCTATTTCCTTGTTTAGGTTTTCTATTCTATGTTTGTTTCAAGTGTGTTAATTATAATTATTCCCTGAAGCATTTTTATAATGTTTGTTTTAAAATCTTTGTCAAATAAATCTAACATTTCTGTCATTGTGGTATTGGCATGTATCAATTGTCTTTTTCGTTCAAGTTGAGGTTGTCCTGTTTCTTGATATGATGAGTGATTTTCAATTAAAACCTGGACATTTTGGGTATTATATGTGAGAATTTGGATCTTAGTTAAATCTTCTGTTCTAGTTGGCTTCTTCTGAGATTGCTCTAGCAGCCAAAATGGGGGGATGTTGTGCTGCCATGTTATTGCCAGATGGGGGCTGAAGTTCAGCTTCTTCATTTGTTTATTATCACTTGAGGCAGGACCATTCTGTGGGTCCAGAGTGGCGATTCTAGATCCCCTGCTAGGCCTCTAGTGATTCTGCTCTGATGAGAGAGTGGGAGAAAAGCCACATTCTTAGTGAGTCCAGGCACATATTCTCCATTGACAACATGGGGGCAGGAGCTAAATTGTTTTCCTCTTTAAAATATGTTGTCGGCTCAGCGCCTGTGGCTCAACGGGCTAAGGCACCAGCCACATACACCTGAGCTGGCAGGTTGGAATCCAGCCCAGCCTGCCAAACAACAATGACGGCTGCAACCCAAAAATGGCCGGGCATTGTGGCGGGCGCCTGTAGTCCCAGCTACTTGGGAGGCAGAGGCAGGAGACTCGCTGGAGCCCAGGAGTTGGAGGTTGCTGAGAGCTGTGATGCCACAGCAATCTATTCAGGGTGACAGCTTGAGGCTCTGTTCAAAAAAAAAAAAGTTGTCATAAATGAGGATGTGATAAACTTTTGTGCTCAAGTGAGAGGGTCTGGAGTCTTGGAGGTAGACCCGCAGGGTAAGAGAGAACACTCACGACCCTTTGAGAGTAATGCTTTTTGAAATGGGCATTCCATGGGGCGGTGGGAGCATCAAGAGGAAGCACAGAGGGCTGCACAAGGTGTCAGGCCACGCGGGGCTCTGGGTCCTCCCCTGGATTCGACAAAGACATCCCCTCTCCCCGTTTCATTCACTCAGCTTCTGGATAGAATTTCATTTGAAGAGTTAGTTCCCTGGCTGATTTTCCTGTCTCTAAAAAGAGAAAGAGAAAGCATTTGGAAACGACAGTGAAAATGTTTGTGTTTCCTTCCATTTGTGAATTTCTGTGATAGTGAATTTCTGTGACTCACAAACTGTCCCAACCATGCTTGCAAGGCTGCTTAGGGAAAGAGCCATGAAGTACAGTGCAACTGGTTATGAGAACCTTGGAAAATAAAGAATTTGCTGTCAAATTATCTTAAAATGCACACCACCTCGGTGCATTTAAAACAGCATTTAATCTGTAACAAAGCTAATTAACATAATTTTTCAGACACTCATCAATTCTGTGGAGGAAGGAGCACCTGTCCCGAAATTCCTAGGAACATCGGCTCAAGGAGCATGTTTGGGCAGGCCCTTAGAAATGCATTTGAAGGAGGGACAGATCAGGAGGTTGGCAGGGGAGGAAAATAGTTGCAACAATGTTCTGAACTTTAAACATAAAGGTCTCTTGCTAACAGAATTTTTTTTCTCAAGTGTCTCTCCTCCTGTTCTCCATCTACGGCTTCCACCCTGCATGCAAATCTCACTTCCAGAGGCAGCTGCCTCACATTCAGCTCATGACACCTTCAGAGGTTTTGCTAATAAATGCATATTGAGAATGCGTTCTGCCCATGGGGACCAATTTCTTTTTCCATCACCCGTGGCTTCTCAACATGAAATTAAAGGCAGAAGCCAGTAATTGCAGCTGGTGGCCGCTCCCCAGGTCCAACTGGGGCTGAGCGAGCCAGTCTGTGTGGCTCCTCTCCTCTGTCTCACCCACTTCCCACGCAGGGACCAAGCCAAATGTGGCACTTGGGCCTTGAGTAAGTGGTCCTGCTGACTAGCGCACCATTCCCAGTGTGGTGGGTACAGGAAGCCTCTGGATCTAGCCCAGCCAGGCCTTGCCCCAAGTACAGCATACGGTAAGGATGCTGCCAGCCCTCTGTCCCAGCTCAGGAGCATCAGAGAGAGAAGGTAAAAAAGAGGAAGGGCTCCTCATAGTTCCCATTTGGCCTTGGCCAGAGTTATCTGTGACATTTTTTAGTCACCTGGTCAAACACAGATGTACAGGGGGGAAAAAAAAGCAAGAAGCTCTGGATTTTGGATATGACCTGTGAGAGAAATGTGGGAATCCAGGACATCACCATGAGTTTCAGCCCAGGGTAAGAAAGGACGGAGCTGCTGAGACATCAGGAGGAGCAGCTTTGGGGTGGGGGTGGAAGTCAGGACCATGGGTTTGGGGAGGATTTATGAGCCAGGATTTCAGGGGAGAGGGCCTGTCTGAAGATAGAATGTGGGAGGCAATGGCTGGTTTAGACATTCCTTCCCTGATGACTTCATACCTGGCAAAGGCCTGGCTTCCCCTAACTCTCTTGTGGGGTTAGTTGTGCTCCCCTTGGGGTCTCTGCCCACCTGCACTCTCCCCCTGTGGAGAGGCGAACTGGGGACGGTGTGTGGGCCTGTGCTCCTGCCAGGTTCCAGGGCTGGAGAACTCTCTCTGTGGCCCCACATACAGCTCCCTCTGATAAGATTCCCCACCCACGCACGGCTGCCCACCCACACCAGCCAAGTGTCACGGAAGGAATGTGGTGGCAGCTGGGCCCGGATCATAAGACAAAAACACCCAGGACACGGACGTCAGGCCGGGAAGTGCCGCCTGAAAGGGAGAAGCCCCAACAGGCCACAGAGGGGCGGGAGCTCGGAGGAACCAGCCCTGGTGACTCAGCCTGCAGTTCTGCTGGACCAAGCGGGCATGTGTTCCAGAGAAAACACATTCCTCCCGCAGGTTTATCTCCTTGTGGAGGAGGCACCGTCAGCAGCATGAAGTGGCCGAGGAGGGAGGCCATGTGCTCCTGACCCCGCCTGCCCACCCGTGCCAGGTGGGGTCAGCTGGGCTGAGCGTGGGGTCCTGGCCAGAGGCTCATGCTTAGTGGGCCTGTGGGGGGGGCCACCCCGGCCCACACGGCCCCAGGGCCAGGGCCACAGGGAGATGGGGCTCTTGTAGAAATAATGAGGAGCAGACGGGGGACAAGTTAAAGCAAATGTAGGCACAGCATTTCTGAGGCACCTTCTGAGTCTCCGTGACTGAGCGCTGAGCTCAGTGGGAGGCTCATTAGGTTTGATAATCCTGGGGAGGAGGGACAGTTCAGGTCCATGTGGATGGTGGCTCCTGGTTGTGCCTGGCCATCCCTGGGGATGCGAGGCTCCAATTCTCCACCTATATGGTGCAATTACCTTAGAAGAGACAGGTTCCCTCCTCTAGCGGGTAGGTGCTTGTGGGAGAACCCATCCCTGGGGAGCCACGTGTAACCCTCAGGACAGTGGGACCCAGGTGGCCCCTACCAAACTGATCAAGTCACACCTGAATGGAGGCCCTGGGGGACCACTGTTAGCTTTCTCTGCCCTTTTCTTCTACTCCAGTGGTTCTCAAAGTGTGGTCCTCAGTTTGGCAGCATCAGCATCCCCTAGGAACTTGTTGGAAGTGCCAATTTGGGGACCCAAGACCTGCTGAACGGGAAATTCTGGGGCAGGTCCCAGTTTTCTGTGTGTAACAGCCCTCCAGGGAATTCTGATGCCTGCCAGCTTCAGAAACACGGTTGTCCCCTGCACAGTATGGGGACAGGGGATGCTCAGCCTTGGAATCACCTGGTGAACTTTAAAAAATGCTGATGCCTGGATCCCACCCTCCAGATTCAGATTGTACTGGTCTGAGTTGCAGCCCGGCCCTCAGGATTTTTAGCCACTTCCCAAGTGAGACCTTTGTTCTCTGGTGTGCTTGGCTCCGGGTCACCCTCTGGAACCTGGGGGTTAGTCCATAAGGTGGAGGCTGCATCGGACACCTCAGAGGTTTGACCTTCACACTGGGGAGGCAGCTCAGCTGGGGAGAGGTTCTTGGTCTTTGCTGTGCACCAGAGTTACACCTGTGTGAAGGACGCTTGTGGGTGCAGCTTCCCGGGCACCCAAGAATCCCAGTTGAGTAGGTCTGGAGCAGGAGTGGGGTATGTGCATTGTCAGCGATGTCCCAGCTGATTCTGATGTGGGGTCAGGGTCCTGCCCTTGAGAGCCACAGGATTCTCAAGCAGTCATCAACCACATGCCCTTAGCATGTCACTTCATCAAGTTTTGCTTCATACATAACCTGGGAAGAACAGTAATTGCCCTGGGCACCTCAGAGCCATCCTGATACAGCATAGCTGGTCGAGTGTGACAATTGTGGATAGTGGACAGACAAAAGGAGCTGCTGGACTCTCCTTCAGGCCGCCTATGGTTGAGCCTGGGTGAAAGTACTTACTAAAATTGGAGCAGCTGGCAGAGGCGGGGGCCTCCTGGCTGCAAGACCAGGTCCAGAGGGAGCGGGTGCCAGTCTCAGGTCCTAGCAGCCACGAGGAAGGGACTGTGAGCCCGAGCCAGGATTTGGGGTGTGTGGTGGCAGAAGGGGTGGGCTCTGAGGTCTGGGGCCAGATCTGAGACCAGGACCTTATCTTTTCTGATGGGTTTCATGACCTTTGAGGTTTCAGATTCTGTTCACCTGCTCCTCATCACAGCCAACCACAGCCACTTAACCCAATAGGAGTTTTGCTTTCTTACAGAACAAGGGCAGAAGCAGACAGGGCTGGTGGGGCCTCATGAGGAAGTGCTGGGAACCCAGGCTTCTGTGAGTATCGGGCGGTGCCATCCTTAGCATGGACTCTGCCCTCAGAGTCACCAGATGGCCACCCCCAGCCAGGCTCCGCTTCTGCATTCAGGCAGGAAGCAGCAAGGAGACAGGGCGGTGACTGTGTCTGGAGCACCACACTTCCCCGGGCGTCCCGGCACCCTGCCACGTGCAACTCATCGGTCAGACTGGATCCTGTCCAGGTTCTGGCTTTGAGGGAAGCTGGGAAATGGGCTTGCCTGGAACAAAATCCAGGTGGTGAGCCAGGAGATGGAGGCGGGAGGAGTGAGCCGACTCCTGGCTGGTCGCGCTGCCCCTGAGGTCGCCTCTCCTTGAGCACTCCTCCGCGAGGTCACAATGGCCCTACTCAGGCTGTCATGGGGCAAAAAGGGACCTCCTACTCCTCTGCCCTGTGCCCTGGCCCCACAAAGCCCAGAACATACCCCGAAAAGGCTGTGCCATCGGGAGAAAAGCCCCTGACTAGGAAGAGCTTGCTTAAGTCATCCCAGCCACACATGTGTTCTGGGGAGTATCCTTATGCCTGAGAGCCTTGGTTTCCATGACAGTCCCTGGCTACCCATGGTTCTTACAAGAATCAAATGAGGACACGACTGTGGGAAAATCAAAGGGTTAGAAGTCTAACAAACGTGCAAGTGATGCAGCCCTGCCTTGCTCCTTGCCCTCCGTTCCAGGGGCACTGGTGTCTCTCTGCAGGAATGCTGGCACCGAGAGGGCCAGGTCCTCTGCACACCCCCAGGCTCTGTGCTCAGGTGGCAGGGCCATGTCAATGTCTGACCTTGGCCAGGCTCATGGCCTTTCTCAATCAACACTTCTTCACCTGTAAAGAGGAGATAAAAATGTTGCCCTGACTAAAGCGGAGGCTGCGAGGGAAGGCAAACAAAAGACCCAGCACTTGGCAAACCTAAACAGCCCTAGAAATGCTTCCTAATCAAAATGCTTTCTCCCTCTTTTGAAAACAGAAACGGAAGGATCGTGTAAAGGACAGAGAGAGGGCAGCAGGGTCACTGCTTTGAGCAGGGAGGGGAAGGAGAGAGGAGGAGGGGAAGGAGGGTATTTGCAGGAGGCACCTCAGGAGGCGGCTGGCAGCAGCCCCTCTAGGCACTTGTGAAGTGCCCCCAAGGGGGTGGACAGGGCGGCCAGAAACCCTACCGATCCTTGCAGCAGGAGTGTGGTCCAAGATAGTGATTTGTAGGACAGCAAGGATAAGACCAGCTTCATAGAGGTGCCAGGAGGGGATTGTGGACAGAACTCAATTCTGCTTTTAGGCTCAAGGAGGACAGAGAGGGTCCAGAACCTCCAAGCAGGGAAGTTGTGTCACCACAATAATCAGAGCCCCTAGTGCTGGGGTCTACTCCTGGGATGACCTGGAGGTTGTCTGGGGACCCTGACTCCAGCCCAACTAAGAAGTTCCCATGGCATCCCTGACACAGAGCCAACCATCAGAAGGAGCACCCCCTCTTCCTCACTGATCCTACCTAGTGAGCCCCTCTCTTGCCAGGGAGTTATTGGTTTTATGACGGGGGGTCTCTAGGCTTGGAGGCTCCCATGAGTCAGGTTCCCGAGTTCTCCAGCTTGTCACAGGGAAATCAAGACCCTTCCATAGCAATAGGTGTCAACTGTTCCTCTCGGGAAAGAGTGGACAGGCTGAGCCTGTGATTTGTGATTACACGACCACAAAGGGACTGCTCTGACATGGAAGGAGTTTGGAGCTTTGATCTCAGAGAGGAGAAGGCTGAAGGGGTGGGAGTTTGGTCATTATCTTTCAGCAGGTGGGAGCTTTGTTCGGAGAGTGGCTTGTCCTTCCAGTGAGTAGCTGACCTCACTGGGGAGAGGGGGTGGGCAGAACAAAGCAGGAGACTGGGCTCAGATACAGGGAGTGGCTTCCCAACCAGCAAGGTGAAAACAACAAATCACTGGTGTGGGTTGTAGGGAAAGGAGCAGCCCAGCTCTGGGCCTGGGCCAGAGAGTATGTTTACAAATTGTCATAAAAAATTATAAAATCAATACCTGTGCATGGTGCCCCAATTCAAACATGCTTCTCAAAGTGGGGTCCCTGGACCAGCAGCAGCACCAGGGGACTTGCTAGAAATGCACACTCTGCCTCCATCCCCAGCTCTTCCCTACCACCTCCACCAGGCCTGCCTGATCATACATTCTGGGGATGGGCCCAGCAATCTACATTTGAACAAAACCCTCCAGGGAACCCCAACAGCAGCAGAGTCTGAGAACCCTAGAACACAGAAGGAAGACCATGGAAGGTAAACTTCTCATTCTGGGCCCCTGAGGGAACCTTTTGTTCCTGTTCTCACATAAATGAGATCACACCCTGTTACATACTGCTCAGCTCTTCACCTTTTCACCTAATAAATATATCCTAGATCCACCCTGCTCCTGCCCAACTGGGACTTAAGAACATACCTCACTCCTTTTAACTGCTGTGTAGCCCCCTTACAGAGGGAGAGGGTCATATAAGCCTTTCAGCCATTGCCCTATCAGAGGCATTTGGGCTGTTTCTAGGTTTTTACTATCTCAAAGGCTGGTGCAGTGAGCATTCTTGCGAGCAGCTGTTTGTGGGGCAGATACCACGTGGTGACTGCATTGCTAAGTGGAACCCTGTCTGCAATGCCAATTTTGTTGAAACAGTGCCAGATCCCAAAAAGTTCCAAAACCAGTTTCATCAATTTACACTCCCTTCCAGAATAGAGGGCCGGATGCGGTGGCTCACACCTATAATCCTAGCACTCTGGAAGACTGAGGCAGGTGGATCTCATGAGCTCAGGAATTTAAGACCAGCCTGAGCGAGAGAAAGAGCCCTTCTCTACTTAAAAGTAGAAAAACTCAGCCAGATGTTGTGGCAGGTGCCGGTAGTCCCAGCTACTGGGAAGGCTGAGGCAAGAGGATTGCTTGGGTCAAGAGTTTGAGGTCACTGCAAGCTATGATGCCACGGCACTCCATCAATCAGGGGAAAAGAGTAAGACTCTGTCTCTCAAAAAACAAAACAAAACAAAAAATATAGAAAAGTTTTCCTTTCTCTGTTCTCTCATCCCTACTAGAATTGCGAGTCTTTTCCATTTTGCCATTCTGACTGGTGAAAATGGAGATGCAGCATTCTAATTTGCATTTCTTTAACTATGGAAACCTTAGGTGACTTTTCACATGTTATTAATGGTCGCCACTTTTATTTCTTCTGTGAAATGTCTGTTCATAACTTTTCTCTTCACCTGCACTCCATTTTTCTTTGGGATTTTGAATGTTTTCTTATTGATTTGGAAGGATTCACTGTATGTTAAGAAAGTGATAATTGTCCTATATTATGAGTGGTCTCCCAAGCATTTCTTTAGTCTGAGTTTATCATTATATTATTATTGGCCATAAATGGGTTTGTTTGCAGGAGGTTAAATTGATCATTGTTTTACTTTAATGCTTCTGGAATTATGTCATTCTTTAAAAAGCTTTTTCCACCTTGATATTTTAAAAAGTCCTCATGTTTTCTTGAAGTTTTTGGTTAAGAGGCTGAGCTCCAGGGCTAAGCAGCTTGTGTTCAAATTTACTGGATGATCTGGCCCTCACTTTTTTACTTTGTCACTTGGGGGTAAGAAAGCCTGCCTCATAAAATCAGCATGGGTGAGTGCTTCTTTAGAGGATGCCTCCTCAAACTCTCAACTCAAAGGTGGTTAAAGGTCCAGGTTAATGTGGAAGATTAACTGGTGCCCCAGTGGAGCTGGAGCCTAGATCACATGGCCTTTCGCAGTGGTTCCCAGGATTTCCCGACTCCAAGAGCAAAAGTCTTTTCCTGAGCCTGGACATGTGCTTCACCATGGCTTGGTTTCATAGTTTTATGCTCATGGCTGGGAAGAATCAGCATTGTTAACATGTCTATACTTCCCAAAGCAATCTACACATTCAATGCAATCCCCATTAAAATACTAACATCTACTTTCAAAATTTGGAAAAAATAGTTCTTCATTTTGTGTAGAACCAGAAAAAAAATCCATATAGCTAAGGCAATTCTTAGTAATAAAAACAAGACTGGGGCATTAGCCTACCAGACTTTAGGCTTATACTACAAGACCATAGTGATCAAAACAGCATGGCGTTGGCACAAAAATAGAGACATAGACATTTGGAATTGAATAGAAAACCATGAGATGAATCTAAAATCTTATAGCCACCTGATCTTTGATAAACCCAACAAGAATATTCACCAGGGGAAAGAATCCCTATTCAATATATGATGCTGGGAGAACTGGATAACCACGTGTAAAAGACTGAAACTGGACCTGCACCTTTCTCCACTCACCAAAATTGATTCAAGATGGAAAAAAGATCTAAATCTAAGGCATGAAACAATAAAAATCCTTGAAGAAAGTGTGGGGAAAACACTGGAAGATATTGGCCTGGGGAAAGACTTTATGAAGAAGATTTCCATGGCAATTGCAACAACAACAAAAATAAACAAATGGGACTTAATTAAACTGAAAAACTTCTGCACAGCTAAAGAGACAAAGCAAATAGACAACCTACACAATGGGAAAGGATATTTGCATATTTTGAACCAGACAAAAGCTTGATAACTAGAATCTATAGAGAACTCAAATTAATCCACATGAAAAAAGCCAACAATCCCATATGTCAATGGACAAGAGACATGAATAGAATCTTCTCTAAAGAAGACAGATGAATGGCTAACAAGCATATGAAAAAATGTTCATTGTGTGGTGGCTCATGCCTATAATTCCAGCACCGTGGCTGAGGTGGAAGGATTGCTTGAGCTCATGAGTTCGAGGCCTGTCTGAGCAAGAGTGAGACCCCAACTCATGAAAAAAATGGAAAAACATAGCTGGGCACCACAGCAAGCGCCTGTAATTCCAGTGGCTTTGGCCATTGAGGCAGCAGGATGCCCACAGCCCAAGTCTGAGGTTGCAGTTAGTTACGGATGACACCATTGCACTCTGCTCAGAGCATAGGGTAGAACTCCTCTGTCTCAAAAACAAAATTTTTTTAAAGGCAAAAAAAATGCTCATAGTCCCTAATTATCAGAGAAATGCAAATTAAAACCACCCTGAGATAT
>CAUYRH010142783.1:0-46008 GCA_963574655.1 Perodicticus potto | reverse complement strand
ACCACAATTGATTTTTATTTTTGTTTTAATTTTTTACTTCACCCCAAACCTATTAAAAGATATTTTTTTTTTTTTTTTTTTTTTTTTTTTTTTGTCTTTCTCTTAACTAGTATATGTTCAGTGCCTGGAAGAATGCTGGCACAGGGCAAAGGTTCAAAATTTGTTGAAATAATGAATGTACTAACAGTTTAAATATTCACAGTTCCGGGAGGGTACCCCGGCTTGTGTTCTTTACTCTTCATGATGATTCTGCAGAGTAGATGGGATTCCTGTTAGCTAGAGGAGTCGCTGACCACGTCCAGGTGGAGATGGCGCTTGAAGTAAGGGGACAAATATTGGAGAATAACAGCAAAAGTACATCTCCACATTAAAACTATTATTTAAGAAATCTTATGAATCCCGCTATTTGAGTAGAGATAAATATTATTTATGTCACCGTGATCAGCATTTTATAGTTCACATCATTTTTCATGCACCTGTATTTTCAATTCCCCAGCTTGCCCTCCACCAGCACACGGCGTCCTACCTGACCCTGACCACACTGCATGACTCGACTCTTTCAAACTTTCCCCTCCAGCTTCTCTATTCCCTGCCTAACTTCTTGGCTGGAAAGTGTTATGTAGCTTTGATTTAAAGAAATTTCATTATGTTCAAATTTATTTAAAATAATGTCTGTGGAGTATAGTCTGAATGAATGATTAGCCATATTAGGCAACAGTCTTGCTGGTTTTAAAAATCAGAATCAAGTTTTCAAATGTGGTGAAATAGGTTTCACCGTACTGCGAGCTTCTTAAGATTATGAGCTTTCTCTCTCCATCGTGTGGCATGTAGCATGTGTTCATTCAATCTTTGATTAATGGGTATTTGTTGCATTAATATAAATCAAACTCTGGTTAGTGGTGAAGGAAGTGAAAGTTGAATGGAGTTCTGAATTCATTCACTTAATCCTTCAACAGAAACAGACTGGGCTTTCACAATGTTTAAAAGATGATTCCTTGCACTAAGAATGGACAAAGCAATGAACTAGCAGGTTCTGACCGTGCCCGTGCAGATGTGGGCTGCTAGGAAAGACAGACACCCAACCATAATCTATCCACATTGGTGCCAAAGGCTAGGAAGGAGATGCACTGTGAAAGCAAACGAGAGCATATGCATCATTGTCAAGCTAGCATTGTAAGTTAAAAAACTTAAAAAAAAAAAAAAGGTGTCTTATAAATGTGACAAAGAAAATGTTTATTGTTAGAATAAAGAGCCATGCTTAATCAAGAAAAATAAACAGGAAAATTAAGATGGAAAGTTACTCCATTTCTCCCATAAGATTTAAGCAGGATGCTTTGATACCTTGGAAACTCGAACAGAATGAGGGAGTGGAGGAGTAATTGACAGCATGGACCTTGTCCCCACAGTATTACCTTCCTAGAAAAACCATCAGGTGCTTCCCATGCACTCCATGCTCAGCAGCTCTGAGAGACTAAACCAATGACGGAATCCACAAGAGTAGTAAAAGATGACAGGTTAAAAGTTACTTAGAAACACAACACCAGCAAAGTTGGATTATTTTAAATGGGGACTTGGAGTGAAATTTAGACCAAACTGACAGGAGAATGATATGTACAAAGTGATTGGTATCTCTTCTAAATCTTGCTACCCAAGACCTCATTTTGTTCAGAAATTAATTCTAATATGTACTTAGCTCGCTTGCACTGTCAGAATTAGGACCAATGCTGGTCCACAGGAGATTAAAGCCTTAAAACAAAAAATCTGTGTCCTATCGACCTGTCCAATCATTATCAATGCAGGTTTCTAGTTGCCCTACTGTTGATGAGAACTGACTTTTATTTTGAGTTTATGTCATCCCTAATCTTTTATGTAAAAGTGCCATTCTTTTAAGAAATATGTGCTATTTGTTAAATCACCAGGTGCTGGATACACTGGGTTTAGTCACCTTTTTTATTACGCATAGGAGACTGATTTGTAGCAGCACCAAGCTTCAAAGCCATCCTTCCCATTCCTCTTGGTTTGTACTGACAACCTGTTTGTCCTTTGAAGTAGATGAAAACACCTCATTATCTGAAGTAAGAAGTGGTAGATTCCCACTCTGAAGAAAAAGAAGTTGCTTTGGAGATATAGACTTAAATAACATCTCATCTAAGAAAATGGTAAGGGACAGATCTTGCTGGGTGCCTGTGTTTGGGCACTACCATTTTCTTCCTAACTAATCCTCATTTTTGTACAAATATTGAGGATCAATATGATAAGAAAAGAGGGCCAGCTTGTCATAATAATCCTATGACACTTTGCCAGTGCTAGTTTGGATTTACCGTAAGATGTAAGAAATAGCCTGCTGTAATTTTCTAAGGGAATGTGTTCCTTTCTGATAAAAAAGGAAGAGAAATATAAAATAGACTTGTGACTGCCTTTGCTTCTGAGTTTGAACAGTATAAGTTGAGGAAGTCATGTGGAATTGTGGCAGTCAAATTCAGACCACAAAGGAAAGCCAAAAGAATCACTGATCTTCACCTGTTAAACAAAGTGCAGGGCCACCTGCCTCCCGTTATGCTGTTATTTTGGATAATGAACTATTTTAAGTCACTTTTAGTTTTACATTTTCTTACATAAAGTCAAAAGCGTTCTTCTGATTCATGGGGGACTTTCTATGGGCTTAGTGCAAAAGAAACTATGTAGTTAGTTTTTATTTAGTCTATTGCTATCTTATTGTGCTCACACCATGAATATAATATACAAAACATCAATAGTGTCCATTTTGAATAAAAGAATAGCATCTTGGATAGTCATCAATGTAATACTTGGTTAAGTGTAATATTACTCTCAAATACAGTTCTTAAGTGCTAAAAACATAAGGATGCATTTGTCAAATACTAGCAATGGTAGTTAAAAAGCATGTCTGTTAGTGCAGCATCATAACTTCTTATTGCAAAGAAAAATATAAAGCCAAAGTCTAAATGCCCTTACCTGGGGCCTGAATCAATCAGCCAAATGGGTGGGAAAGGCATTCTCAAGAACCGGAGTAACATTAACACCAGTTTCCCTGCAAATTATTCCCTATGGCAAGAAAACAACACATGAGGGCCCAAAAATCTATAATATTCTACTTTATGAAAATTTGATAATAAAAAATAGCTGTTTATGGTGCTCAGGATGCTTTTGGCTACAGAGATCAGAAAATATGACTCAAATTAGTTTAAAATTGAGGGAAGTCATTGGCTCAAATAATATAAACTCCAAATGGGAAGAATGTATCAAGGTTAGTTTGTGTATTGCCTCAACAGTGTTATCAAAAACCCAAGTTCCCTCTGTGTCCCTATTCATAACACCTATGATGATTCATAGCACAGTAGATGATGTAATGGCCGCTTGGAGGAATTGGAGTCACATTATCTCTTGTTCATACACAGATTCATGATGTGAGAAGGCAGAATTTTCATGATTCTCTTTTAAAAGATAGAAGCAATCTTCTAGCATCTTCCACTTTTCTCTCGCTTTTATTGGTTGGAATTGGATCACTTGCTGCAATGGGCTAAATATTTGTGTGTCCCCAAAAGTCGTATGTTGAAATCCTAACCCTCAATGTGACAATTTCAGGCGGGTCCTTGGGAGATAATTAGGTCATGAGAGTGGTGCCCTCAGGAACGGGATTAGTGCCCTTATAAAAGAGACCTCAGAGTGCTCACTCAGCTGCTTCCACCATGTGAGGATATTATGAGAAGACTGCGGTGTGCAGCGGAGAAGGGGGCTATCTTAATCTGCGGTTGCTGTAATTGAACACCACCCACTGAGTAAGGCTAAGAAAAGAAATTTCTTTAGCTCCTGGCTCTGGAGACTGGGATGCTCAAGAGCAAGGTGCTGGAGTCTGGTGAGGTCATCTCATGGAAGAAAGTGGAAGGGTGAGTGACCACAGGAGAAACAGAGCAAGGAGACCCTCACGTACCCTCCTGCCAGAATATTTTATTACTTACCGCTCCCCTTATAACTAACCCACTACCACAATAATAGCATTAATCCATTCTAGTTTATGCAGGTCTTCCAAATGTTGACATATTTCATTAAGCAATACAAATAATATTTATTTATATTGCCATTGATCTTATCAGAAAAGTCTTTAACTATTGGAAAGCTGTCAAGTTCACGAAAGCAGGTATAAGTTTCCCAAAATTCTAATTTTCACTTGAAAGCTCAGATTTTATCATTGGCAACAATACTGTGAGTTGTCCTTGAGATGTCAGGCTTACTTCATTCATTTTTGAGAAACTGTGTGCTAAATATTCAAGTGTAAATAACTACAGTTTGCCTATTTGTCATTCTTTTATATTAAAATGGTTGCGCACTAAAAAACAGGTTCGAAAATAAATAAGTAAATAAATAAAAATCATATTCTGCAAAATGTGGCTATTTCAGATTGCACATTAAAAACAATCACACAAGGGTTTTCCTTGATACAAATATTTTTGTTGTTGTTACTGTTATGCAGGAGAGGAATGTTGGCATACTGCCCATTTTTGTCACATAGCATGGATTTTTAAAAAGTGTTTGCAAAGGTTAAGAATTTAATAAAATTAGCAATTTAAATTTGTAAGGACTTTTTAAAGGAAATTAACATTCCCATTATTATTACTATTATTATAATTTTGCTTTATTTTTTAAATGGTAGTGTGTGGTAAAACACAAAGGCTAACAGTACAGCTTGGTTCCACTGCCTTGATTCTTACTGAAAAGCCAGCAATTTTACTCACCATTACTTTTGCTCCATCAGTAGAAATTTCGGTGTACTCAATAAGGCAAATAATGCCTTGGTATCATTACGAAAATAGTTTTGGCATTTTGGGGTGCTTATAAATTATTTAAAGACATTCATAGGCTCACAGATCACAGGAACCATTGCTATGCAAAAAACTTTGTAAAGTCAGTCAATTCAACTTGTACATTCAAGATATGTCTATAAATCTTTGTAACCATGTTCTCTCATTGACTCTGTGATAGGTGCTGAGGCTAAAAGGATGCATAATGCTTCTGCTATCAAGAGGAACATTCTGGAATGATTCTGGTCCCGGGAGTAGGACTTTGAGCACACATCTGCATCCTGGCTCTGGAAGTGCTCAGACGGGGAGGTTGGGGATGGGCACAGGGCACCCAGTGTGGTCTGCACGGGTTACCCGGTGAATAAACAGGAGATGGGATAGGGTTCTATAAGGGATAGAGGCATGAAACTTAAATACAACTTCAACATCTCAAAAGGTGAAGTTACTGCCAGAAAAATTGGGGTAAGTTTTGGGTCACTTAGGGCTTTTTATGTCTGAGCAAGTGGTTAAGACTTTAAAATTTTGAAGTTAAAATCAGCAGGACTCAGGGATTAGTGAGGCTCAGAGGAAGAGTTGAGATAGCAACAGGGAATAGAGTGGGACGAGGGACGTCTCAGGAGTTTGATTTGGAAGGTGTTGAATCCGCGTCCATGAGACACCCATTGAATTGGGGCTGCCACAATTGAAACATGGTTGAACCTCTGTAAGGTGACCATCCAAGGGGCTGTAACAAACTGGTCAACATACAGAAGGGGGGCAACATAGGGAACTACACCTTAGTACATATGGTACATATTCTGTCTATGAAAACCAGGTCAGCTTGCAGGGAGGTGGTCAAGGCACAGAGGTAGCCAACACAGAGAGGTCATCAATGCATGGAGATGGTCAAGGCAGGGAGGTGGTGAAGGAAGGGAGGTGGTGAATGCAGGGAGGTGTCAATGCAGGGAGGTGGTCAACTAAGGGAGGGGTCAACACAGGGAGGTGGTCAAGGCAAGGAGGTGGTCAACACAGGGAGGCATCAACGCAGGGAGGTGGTCAATGCATGGAGGGGTCAACACAGGGCGGTGGTCAACACATGGAGGAGTCAACGCAGGGATGTGGTCAACTCAGGGAGAGGTCAGCACAGGGCAGTGGTCAGCTATGGAAGCACAACTGTGTGCAGCTGAAGCTTAAAGGTGGTCTCATGGGTGGGACCGGCTTGCATGCTTAGTGTGCAGCTGGCAACTAAAATCCTGAGACCAGATCAGATTGCCGAAAGATAGCGAGGAAAAGGAGCAGGAGACCAAGAACAGATCTCTTGGGAAATGGGATTTGCCAGGGGAGGAGGAGCCTATGACAGACATGACCAAGGAACGAAAAGGCAGAAGGATGAGTGGGAAACTGCGGCTGATACTAACACTGAAGCCAGTGATCTCTGGGTGAGCAGACTGCCCTCCACGATGTGGCGGGGCTCCTCTATTCAGCTGAAAGCCTGCAGGGAACAGAAAGACCAGCTTCCCCAAGCCAAAGAAATTCCTTGAGCAAAATGCTTTCAGAGTCCATCTGACCTTCAGGATTCCCGGCTCTCAAGCCTGCTGCCCACACGGCAGGTCTCGACTTGCCAGACATACACCTGTTCTCTGTCCCTGTGTCTCTCTCCTTGTGGTTCTGTTTCTCTGGAGAAGCCTGAATGATTCATAAACTGTGACCGCAGATTACCATGAAAACAAATTTGTAGAGCTGAGGGTAACCAAATAAGGTCCTCGGAACATCTCGTCTATTGCTTGCCAATGGGTGTTAGAGACATGGCGGGGGGGGGGGAGGCAGGGAGAGGGAGAGAAGTAGGGGGAGAGAGAATAAGTTTTGCTATAATTATATCTTGGAATTCTTGGTACCATTTTAATTCACTCATAGTATAGCCCACATAAAGTATAAAATGCATAACCTTTTAATATTTTCAAATTGAATCTCTCTCCCTTACCCTCACCTTTCTGGGTAGTTAGGGATTTGCTTTTTATTTAAAAAACAACAACCAAAAAAACCCTATTTCAAAATTTAAAGGTGACCTAGTTCTAATGGTTTTCAGTTGGAATCAGTCTCTTGTAAGTAAATGCTCAGTTCTTCATTGCTCTTCCAACTTCTGGTCTTCCCCAAAATGGCATTTGCATTCCAGGGGAGATCACTGCACCTTGGTGCTACAGATGGCAGAGGGGGACTCTGTGCCCACAGGTGCCCTGTGGGACTCTATGTGATTATTCCCTTGTCCACCAGGTAATTGCTTTTATAGCTGAAGTTGTGCACTAGTTGGCAACTGGAGAGCTTGTAATATGTTTTTCATGAGCTTGGCCAGGGCCTCTTTGTCCTCCCTGATAACTTGGCCCCACTGTAGTCCTCACTCTTGCTTGACGTCTGGATATGCACCAACTGAACCCTAATATACCCCTGCTGGTTCACTTTCCTCACCACGGCGACTCGTGTGGTAAGCTCACTAGCCAGCTACCTTATTTACCTCTTGCAGGCTACTTGGGAACTTGTGTACACCTGCTAAACCCCGGGGAAGGCTGGAGTCACCACTCTAGACAGGTAACTCTGATTACCCTGAGCCCAAATTCACTATGCCTCTGGCTTGACTTTATTTAATGTGGTTGTCACAGGCTGTAAAAAAACACTCTGCAGGATGTTCTCCTTACTAACACCAGTGAAGGAACAGCCATTCTGCTCCTGAATTACCCCTTGTCTATGCGGTAATAACCGTACTTCAGGCTGGAGATGAAAGATTGGGACGCATATCCCATTGCCTAATTCCCTGCTTGAGGACTCTGTTCTTCCCAGTAACTATCTGATATCAGAAGGGACAAAATTTCCACTTTCCCATGACCAGTTCTTCTTAAAAATCATGCCGTATATTCACCCTGCTTTTCCTTCCTTGAGGCTCTAATAGCAGAAACATTGCAATGAGCATCATTTATACGACAGAGGAAAGAAAGACACTTCCTGAGAGTAACCAGGACAGGGAGCTTGAAGGCAAGGCTGAAAAGAATAATGAAGTCTGAGAAGTCCTAGAGAGAAGGGACCAAAGCATTGGTTAAATATACAAAGTAATTGGATTGGGAGTCGGGAATCCAGGGAGTTGAGTCCGCAGGGCATCAATGTGCATGGCTGTGCATCTTTACCAGGCAGCGCTCAGTGGCCCGAATCAGGGGAGGCCGAGCGAGGAACCGATCTCGGGTTAGAGTTTCTCCATGTGAAAGACATGAAAGAACATGAATTTGAAGGATCTGAGGGTGTGGGTGAGAGAGTGGCTCATATTTCAACCATGAAACCCATGGAAGAAATTGAGGTGAGAAAGATACAAATAAAATGGATCCATGAATGGAGACGTCCAGACCTCGGCTGGGTTAGGGAGGAGGATTACACTGGGAGGCAAAATTCACCGGGGAAGGAACATTGGGTGATGAAAAGACCCGAGTTTGTTTTAGACAAGTTTTCCTAGAAATGAGAAGAAAATAACAACGATTTGTTATCTCGTATATAGCCAATTTTCCCAATGCCATATATTGGCTCTTTAATCGTTTTATTCCTGATGTCCAATATTTGTTATGAACCAAGTTCCCCTGTACTTGTGGGTTGATTCTGTCCCACTCTTAAAGTGACTCTCAAATGAGTCTATAATGAAACAAGTACAGTTAGTTTTAATATCTAATAGGACAAACTCCCTTTTACCATTCATCAACATATTTCTGGTTATTCAGGATTATCCATTAACCTAAATACAAGTTTTTGATTAAGCTTATCAAAAACTCCTGAAAAACCCTGGAACAATTTTGATTGGAACAGGATTGAATGTACAGATTCAATTTGAGGAGAATTTACCATGTAGCAAACTTGAGTTTGTCCATTGGTAAATATGTAAGATTGCTAGACTACTTGGACATTCTTTCATGTTCTTCATTATAAGGCCCATTATTTAGATTTATTCTTAGCATCTTTACTGATTATCTTCATATTGTAAATATAGCTATTTCTTTAAAACATATTTTCCAATATATGTTTTTATTGCATGGGAATCATGTTTGATTTTTAGATATGGATCTTATAGCTAAAAAAGTGGCTATTAGTGTTTTAATGATTTATAGATTCTACTAGTTTTATATGTACTCATATCACTTAGAAAGAATATGCTATGAATTTTTTCCATCCAAATTCCTCTATTAATAGGTTGAAAGGCATATTTAAGTAGAGACCAAAGGTAGGCAGGGACAAAGCAACGTAAGTAGGCCTTGTCTAAAATGCGCTTGTTTTTTCTTTCTTTCTTTTTTTTTTTTTTAAGAGATAAAGTCTCATGTCGCCCTTGGTAGAGTGCTGTGGCATCACAGCTCACAGCAACCTCCAGCTCTTGGGCTTAAGCGATTCTCTTGCCTCAGCCTCCCAAGTAGCTGGGACTATAGGTGCCCGCCATAACTCCTGGCTATTCTTTTGTTGCAGTTTGGCCAGGGCCTCGATTGAACCTGCCACCCTCGGTATATGGGGCCTGCGCCCTACTTACTGAACCACAGGCGCCACCCATGGGTTTGTTTTTTCATACTTAATTCACAATTTATTTGGGCATAAAATTTTAGATTGATAAATTATTTTTCTCTAGTATTTTAAAGAAGATATTTCAATAGTTTTTAGTCTCTATGCCTATTATTGTTACTGTCTGTTTAAATATTATTCTTTACAGGCAACCTGTCTTTGTTTCAAGTTGTTTTTATGTTGAACATGTAATCTTAAAAATGAATTGAATTAGTGCATACAAAACAAAACAGTACATGACTCACAGTGAGCACAAAATTAATCCCAGCCAATGTTGTTGTGACTCTAAACAGGAAAGTTTTGTCTCTGTATGTTTCTTTATCTCAAGCTCTTGAGTTACAAATTCTTCTGATATATCTTCTGCAGACTCCCCTCTTGATGAATTGTTTCCTTACTTGCTAGTAGTTTATCCAAAGTTTTTTTCTTTGCTCTCCTCTTTTGAAGGTTTTTGTTTGTTTGTTTTGTTGTCTGTATTCTCCTTCCCCCGTGGTCATTCCACAAATCCTGGGATGTGAAACTTTCTATAATGCAAAATTGCTTTCCCGTATTTTTCCAAAATTGGAATCCCATAATTGGGATCTGAGAAATTTACTGGTCTTGGGCCAAGTATTATTTGTCAAAGCTGGAATTTCTGCTCCATATAAATTGTGTCCATATGAACTTTCAAGCCATGCAACACTGAGGGTGAGATAGGAGGCTTCTTTTCCCCATTTTAGAGCAGAAATGATTTCTTTCAGGGTACCAACTTTAGTACAAGTATCTGAGTTTTAGGTCATCACCTTTCTTACTCTAATTCAAAGCTTTGAATCTGTATAAAATTAATTAAAACCAAGTTGCTAGTGATGCTGGCATTTTCCCACTAGGCCTTTGGCCTGAGAAATTGAAGAATGAATTCGCAGACTGCAAGTAAGTGAAAGCAAGAGAATTTATTGAGAAGAAAGGAAAGAGAAATACTTTACTTACGTCTACCGGCTTATTCAGCTTATTATAAATGATACAATTTAGCCAGAGAAAGGAGATGAACAGGTCAAAGTATTGGGGCAACGGGGGTGGGTGTGGAGCTTCCATGACCTCTCTGGACCCTCCATCCTTCCAGTAGGTCTGCGTTCACTAATCCAGAAGCTTCCCAAATCTTTATAAAGCTTAATCTCTATGCCCTTTCATCTCCCCAGGGGTCCTGCGAACCTGAAAGTTCCAACGCTCCAATCACTGGGCCTGTCTGGTGACCAGCCCCGTCCTGAGGTCCTCTTGGGGCTTCACCAAGACACTGGCATAGACTCAGGCATGCTCCAACATGGCCTGTTATGAAGGACAGTAAGCGGTCCTACCACTCGGGAAATGCTGAGGCTTTCAGTAGTTCTGTGCCAGTATCTGGGAATAAGGAGCAAATATATCTCTTATTATAGCACAGTCACATCACCTCGTGCACGTGTATTGTCTGTATGGTTCGTGTGATGTGTGCAGTTGTCACTTCTGTAGATCACACCCCGGAATCCGACCTGAAGCTTCCTGCTTCCTGGGGAAATGCCTCGTCTCCTTCCACTAGAAAACCTGACAGAGAAGAGTCAGGCTACAAAACGTGTTTAGTTAATATTATGGTATCTTGCTACTTTTCCTCTTTTTGGAAAAATTAATCTTTTTATCCAAATAAAAAAGGCACATCGTTCAAGAAATTGTACTAAAAAGCTAATGAGTTGATTAAGAGAGATTTATTTTCAGTTTTAGCTGATTCCTAACAAGCAGTGGCTGCTGGATACCCCGTGCTCTGCAGCTGGCCACTTGCAGACCTGCGCCATATGGACCAAGCCACTGCGAGACGTCCTTCCAGCCTCGATGGTCACTCCATCTAGGGATAAGACTGGAGGCTGAAGAGGCACGAGAGAGGATTCTTGGAGGGCATTGCCATGTTCTATTGGTTTTTACCTCTGCCTAGTGGGAGGGAAGGAGGCCTTCCCTCGTCTCAAGACATCCGAGATGAATCTGGAGAATATCACTCTGATAACTGGCACCTATCTCCCAGATTTTAAAGGGACATGAAAATTGATAAGTGATTCTCATCCGGGAAGACTAAAGGTGGAAATCGGTGGATGGAGTTGCCTGCCTGGCAGCAGAGAAGAAGGAGGAGGCGGACTCTCAAGGAGGCTGCGTTTCTGCTTTGCCAGGCAGACGTGGACCTCCCGAGAGCCCTGTGGACCACAGGATGCACGCAGCCTGCAGCGGAGCTAGGACAGCGTGCCTCGCAGGCTAAAGTTGTTACTGTCGGATTCAGAAACGGAGAGCGCCATCCTAAGCAGGTAGGTGGTCAGTCAGTGGAGAACCAACATTGTCCCCAGCAAACAATCTTCTACGAGGGGTGGCCCAGAAAAAGCATGCCCGAGAAACTCACAGAGGTTCTCTCAGCCATAGAGAAAGAAATCGGAAGGGCAGAGAGAAGGAAACCACTGCACAGAGAAGCAGCTTCGACTCTCTGATCAACAGCCCCAACCTTCAGGGCTGGCTCCCGGGCTTCAGCAATCCTCAGCCAGGTTGGGGAAAAATCTTTAAAATGGGAAAGGCTATGGATCTCTACAATGATGACCTGAGTTCGGACATGCAATTCCTGCAGTTAGGTCCATAAATGACCAAAGGATACTTTCCTGTCTGAGAATAACCTATTTGAAACTGTACACAAAGGATAAAGGAAAGGAAAAAGACGATGGCAGATAATATTTGACAGCGGTGGAGGCCCTGATTTGTTTTCTACTTGCACATTATTGAATCCTGCTCATATAATAAAATGGTTACACTTATATCGTGAAGTAACCGTGTCCAGCACCTGCTCCGTATCTTCTAGTTGCGTTTGCTAAATATGTCTTCTCTTTCTTATGATTTTCTTATTAACATTTTCTTTTTTCTAGCTTACTTTATTGTAAGAACAAAGCATATAACACATATAACATACAAAACATGGGTTAGTCAAGCGTTGAGGATATCAGTATGTCTTCCCGTCAATAGTAGGCTGTTACTAGTTAAGATGTGAAGAATAAAAAAATTATATATGGATTTTGACCGTGTGGGGTTGGGGTGAAGCGGCTGGTGCCTCTAACTCCCCTGTAGTTCAAGGATCAACTGTTCTTTTATACAAGAACAGTTAATTTACCAAGAACTAATGATTGTCTTATTTTATCCATTTTCTTAGTGGTACCTACACCAATTGCTATTTTTTTCAATCTAAATACTCAAATAAGTCTACAAAGTACTTCGCAATAACATTTACAGATACTGCTAAACATCAGATGATCTATTATTTCCACACTTTTATTTTTCTCTACTTCCCCCCACCCCATCTGTCTCCCTTCACACCACTCTTTATTTTTGTCTCTCAACCTGGTGGACAGCTGACATTAGGGACATCCTCCTCCTTCACTCTGGAAATTCCCTTTGCTTCTCTTTGGTGCCCAAATTCCTTTCTGTGTTTGTTCCCTTGTTTTAATGAAGCACACCATGCATTCATGGCCCTTAGTACATGAGAGAAATTTTTTATTTACTCTTTCTTTACCCTATAAAAATTTGACCCTTACAATTGATCGAGAGTTTGGTTGGATATAATATTTCGAGGTGAAAACCTTTCCCCTCGATGTGCTGAAGGCATTGCTAATTGTTCTCTAGCACCTGGAGTTGCTCTTGAGCAGTCCAATGACATTTTCCTTGCTTCTTCCTTTGTATCTGACCTATTTTGTCTCTCTAAGTTTTAAGAGTCTTTTCAGCATCCACATTTCTGATTTCTCAGCATTCCACAATTTTATAATGCTGCCTTGATAGGAATCATTCTGTTCAATGTGTTAGCCCCTCAATGGGTCTTATCATGAGACACTCATGTCCTTTGTTGTTGAAAATCTTCCCCTATTACTTCCTCAATATCTCCCTTTTTTCTCGACTTTTTCAAAAACTTCTGTTATTCAGATACCTGATTTCCTACTTTGACAGTTACATGTTTTAGCTTTATCTATATATCCTATAAAGCTGTCGTGGTCTTTTTATTTTCCTCCTAGGTAATGTCATTTCTCAACACTTTCAACTACTTTTTGGATATTTTTATTTTGTATATTGGTATTTTATTTTCAAGAATTATTGTTCTCTTCTTGTCACCATTTTTATGGCATTATCTTTTTATCAATGAATTTTTGATCTTTCTGATAACTAAAAAAATTTTGTTCAAAATAAACTGGTCAGTGATTTTATAATTAGGAGTGATTTCCATTGTGATCAATTCTTGAGTGCTAAATATTATTTTTAAAGGTAATGTTCTCAAAAACATGATAAATAAAACTCATCCTGGTTATCAAAATATGTACTTATTCCATTTTATCATTTTTATTAGCCATGGGACTATTTGTTATTCAGTACATAATGGAAGCAACAGAAAATACCTCTTACATCATTTAACAGACTAGCAATTATTACTTCTATTTGCATTTATGTATGTAGATGATGCTTTTTAAAATTCTGGCCACAAAATTTCTATTTTAATAATTCAAAATTGACAATGAAGTTTCCTTGAGAGTCTAAATTTTGAAGTTATGGATAATGTAGGGTAATAAATGTCTGTTGCAGAACAGCTTTTGTGTAGTTACACCGCTGTCCATTCTGCTGCAAGGCTTGCTCTATGTTCTGCCAAATATCTGCAGCAGTCTGTGCCGCGGGCACTGCAGACACCGCAGCAGCTCTAATATGTCCGTGGTGCGCATAGCTACATGTTCCCAAGGGCAGTTCTAGATGTGTCTGGTCAACTTCTGGCCTTGGCAAGAAATAGGAATACAGATCGCTTTATAGACTATGCATATCCATCAAATTTGAAATAGAAGACACCCCTATAAATGGTAATATAAAAATCCATGAGGGTTTTAGGAAATAAAGTAATACAAATTTTATTTGATTTAATTTGGAATCTGACATATAACTTACGGAGTTTTTGGTGTTTGGATGTAGAATGGGGACTTAATTTTGTTATTTGGGTGTAGAATGTCTACAACCTGTTAGCTCAATAATTCAGCAAGTCAAATAATATTTTCCAACATATCTATAGCTAAATATAACAAAAGGTGGGCTTAGCACCATCTTAAGCTGAATGTGATCCGATAAAATAGTTAATGGGGTGGAAGTTTCCATATCAGTGGAGGTTGAACAGAGTTACACGTTATTATCTGGATTACTGGATTATGGATGTTTTCTCTATAGAACTTTGGTACAGACTGTCAATTTTACCTTATATTTTCTCTTTCCTTTCCCAGATCAGTAGAGATATTTGCTAGGTAGAGTGCCAGCTGGAATAAAGATTGCACTTGCAAACCTCCGTTTGCAGTGAGGCTGGCCCCGTGACTAAATTTTTGAGTAACGAAGGTCAATGCAGTGATGCTGTACCCTTGTTTGAAAGGGGCAACCCCATCACCTTCCTTTCCCTTTCCTGCTGGTTGCAGTGTCTGCACCTTGGGGAAACAACTCAGACCGTTCAGACAAGAGTAACCTGAAGCAAATGCTGGAGCCCGGGACTGAGGCCTGCTGCCCAAGCCACGAACTCACAGTCTTACAGAAACGAGAAATAAATGCCTTCCTTCAAGATGTTCGGCTCACTGCCTAGGACTTTCACAGTGTCTTGCCTGTTCCTCCTTGTCAAAATTAATCTCACACGTTCTCACGCTCACGGAGCATGCAATTAAGGTGTTCCTCATATTTTCATCTTATTCTCTTGTGCTTCACTTGTGTAAGAGTGTGTTATCTGTCTGCCACCTTCATTGCACCATGACCCCGTCACGGTCTGTCCCTCCCTTTCCCACCAAGAAATAATTTGTAGTGCACACCAGTCCCACCGGATCCCTTGCACAAGCCAAGCATATACTTATCGCGGAGATTTGTTCTTGCTATTGCGGGGTGCTGCTGGCCTGGCAGGTGCTCCCCACCGGAGCACAGCAGGCTCATGCTGCTGAGAGGCTAAGCGGGCCCTGAATGCAGGGGCTGTGCACCCCATCCAGCCTGCCACCAACCGCACCCCAGCCCGCCCTCCAGGGCTGCTGGGCAGAGACGTGTGCTCTTGACCCCCAGATTCTCTCTTAGAGACATGTCACCTCAGTCCCCAGCATCTTTTTCTGGCCCCCAGCTTCTTTCCTTGACAGAGAGAGATTTTTAAATGATTAAATAATTTTTTAATAAAATATCTGAAACCTTTGGTTACTCTGTATAGTTGACTTTTGTTTGAATGACCTGTAGAATTGCACTACCCTTAAAACTCACATTGTTCTTCATTACTTTCACCTTTCTCTTACAAATTTATTCATTTTTCATGAAAGCCCAGCTCCAAGCTTCATTCCAAGTCTTTTCTTTTGTTGCTGAACTTCCGAGCATTAATCTGGCCTCATAGTTGCAGGTGATCTCACTTACATTATCTCTATCATATCTCCATTTAATTCAGTTTCTCATCATCTCTCGTCCAGAACATTACAATTATTTCATATTTTCCTGCACCCCATCCTGCCCCCACCAGAGCACCTTCTATAAGATCATGTTTAAAAGTGGCTCCATGCATGAGAAGCATGGGAATCACATACAGCTTTTTTGCTAGGCTCCAGAAAATGATGCCAACACACTTGTGTGCCTTGAGATAAATAAAAAATACAAATTTCTTGTGAATTAGAAACAAAGTGTAAAACCCTAGAAGGAACTCAATGTAAGGTTTGTATATATATGAGTATCACATGTATGAATTCATATGTATGAGTATGCATGTGTGCAGATGAGGGGCTATACACACATCCATGTCTCTCTCTCCCTACGTGTGCATATGTGACAACATTAACTGTGACTTGGGTGCAAATTGCTCCCAAAGACAGGATACAGGGCAGCATGGCGGCTCAGAACGCCGCCCTTAACCTTGGAATTTGTACGTTCTCTCTTTGGTGTCTGAATCTGAATTTCTCTTTAGACTCCTTGCTTGGTCCAACACTTAGCATCTCTGAAGTTCTTACGCTGCTTCTAAGAAGATAATAAACGTCACTTCTCTCGAGGAAAAGCAGCATAGTACAGTATAGTAAAAACGTGGGCTCCAGAGTCTGGCAGAGAGTAATGCAGACTCTGCAGATCTGAGCTGAGCTCCCTCACTGCTCACCGCCCACACGATCTGCATTTGGTCTGACCCATTTGGGCACCTTCTCCCTCTTATTCCCTTAAAGACAAGGCATGGAGAAGGGAGGCAGCTGGATATGCAGAACAAAAGCAACTTAATAATTAAAACCTTGGTCTATCTAATAACAACATGTGGACAGCAACAGGAGCCCACTATAGAAGCATGCAATTATCAGTAATACCTTTCCGTTTCAACTTCTACAGGATACAGAATAGCCAGCAAGCCCTGGATGTGAGCTGCTGCCCTTACTGTCATTCTGAAAACCACGTTTGCTTAGGTATTTGTTGATGGAGGGGAAGACACACAAAAAAACAAACATAAAAAGGTGATTGGAAATCATAACTCTGTCGGACTTGGAGCTGTTTTCAATTCTAAATCTTCTACATGTGATTTCAAGCCACATAAAATCTTCAGACCTGGGTTTGTCACCTATGTAATTGAGCTTATCATAGCTAAAGCTTCAGAAGTAGTTGGGAATAACAAGACTGCCTAACATTCATTTACAGTTTTCTCCACAACAGGATGACCCAAAAGCTTTACACACATTACTTCATTTACTCATTCTGCAACGTTTGGGATGGGTTGTGTAATTATCAAAATGAGAAATTTAGACTACTTTGCATAAGATTAAATAAGCAAAAATTGACAAGCAGGCAATTCACATCTATGATTATCTGATTCTGAGACATGAGTTGTAACCACCATGTAATAATTTTTAATACTTTATAAAAATAAAATATTTATAAAATAAAAGATGTGCTGAGTATAGGTTGGTTTTCTTCTCTCTTCCTCTGTTTGTGTCCATAATATTAGTAACTAATAATGTTCTGTTTTATTATGGTCAACAAATCTAAAAAGCCTTAACATATTTTTAAAGTATTAAAAATAGAGCACAGGAATGTGGAGAACCCCCAGGGAATACCTTCTGGAGAAGAGAAATATAAAATGATCTTGGAGAAGATGCAGAAGTATATTGACAGAAAGGAGGGAAGTGGGAAGGCTCCTTCCCTACACAAGGGCCTATCTATCAGAAAGTTATTGTTGGCCGGGCACAGTGGCTCACACCTGTAATCCCAGCACTCTGAGAAGCCAAGCTGGGTGGACCCCTTGAGATCAGGAGTTTGAGATCAGCCCCAGCAAGAGAGAGGACCCATCTCTACTAAAAATATGAAACTCAGCTAGGTCCTGTGGAGGGCACCTGTAGTCTCAGCTAATCAGGAGGCTGAAGCAGGAGGATTGCTTGAATGCTAGAGTTTGAGGCTACTATGAGTTAAGCTGATGCTGAGGCATCCTAGTCTGTGGCAACGGAGTGAGACTTTGGTTCAAAAAAGAAAACGAAAAAAGTTATTGTCTTAAAATAAAATTAGTCTTATAATTTTTTCATTGATTGTACAGAGCTATTGTTACAAAGTTCGCCATTTGCCAGTAGAAATTAGGGCCTTGTTTTTCAATTAAAATTGATTTTGAGTTGTAATGACCTGTTTTCGTCCTATATAGCATATTCACCTATAAGCATATTCATGGGAACTCCTTAAATCTGAGAGCTTTTAGTTTTTCATTAACATCCTGATTTACGTGTCCCTGGTGCTGTGGTGGCTGCTTTATTTAGCGGACACTCATTGCTCCGGTGGAGTCGCAGGTAAACACTCTCGCTTCACTGGACATACGCTGGACAACCAGAAATATTCATAAGCAAAAAAACGTTTCATAAATGGAGCAGAGGCGACTAAACGAGACAGTTACAGATTTTTTGGCAGAGATAATGTATTACTGTGAGGGTGCTTACTAAATTAAGTGAATAGAAATTGATTTACGAGTGTCTTACTAACATGGTATTTATGAGTCGTTTTACCTGGGCTGGGTCTGCATGCACAAATCTGTTGCTCTGATTCAAATAACAGATTCGTGCCCACGGATCCCCGTATATTACAAGTGTCTGAACATAGCTGTGTTTTAATGTTCTCCACAAACCCAAGCCGTACGGTGTCCCTGCACTTAGAGGTGGGAAAAGCCTCAGCCACAGACCAGGCTGAATACTTGTAAAGTGTTCCTGAAATGTTAATAGGTCATGTCAATAAATATCAAAAAATCCAATTTTACTATATATTTATAAATAAATATCCAACATGCTTACATTTAAATGTCTGGTAAAGGATAAATAATTTCTGAAAAAGGTAGTTAATGGAACTATTAATTAGAAACAGTATAGATCAGTTATTGGGATAGATGCTGTGATGGAGACCGAAGTTCTCCCCCACAGTTCATTTCCCCCTTACTAATTTTTGTGAGAGATCCTAAAACTTCACATTGAAGGCGTAGAACAAGACTGGCCTGTTAGAGACCACACTTCTCAGTGACAGTTTGGGCCGGGGGTACCAGTTGAAGTAACAGGTCCACCATGTGACAACTTCCTGAAGATGAGCTGTCTGCCCTGGATTCTGCTTTCCTGCCTCCCTGCCTCCCCCGAAATACGAATGCAGACCGGGGGTCAGCCGGCCGTAACCACGAGGACAGCCACGCCATGTATACGGCAGGGCGGCCATGCAGAGCAGAGCACATCTACCCCCCTCAGTCTGTTAGGTGGCAGAGAAATAAATTTCTTTTAAGACAAATATTTCTTTTGAAAGCAACTATAATTTTAGATCTCTTTGTTACAACTTCTCAGCCTGTATCCTCACCAATAAATCAACTTTACATATTTCCTCATCCTCATTTAATCTTTAAGACCATAGGTTTCATGGCATTATGTACATGTTACTTACTGCTGGAGACATCGGGCCATGCAATTGATGACCGAGAACTTCGGCTTAGGTCTGGAGAAGACTTGAATAAGCAACTCGTGACTTTCAAACCATTTGCGATTAAATTCATCATCCCTTCCTTCATGGTGTAATTTGCTCTCGGCCATCCCCCTCTCTCCTGCTAGGGGCCCTGCTGCTCTGTGACTTCCCAACTTTCGTCTTGACCACGTCTCCTTAATCATTTCTGGACTCAGCAGGTCCTACCACTGCGGTGCGGAGCTGTCCTTGTTTGCAATGCACGCATTTTCAAAATATATAATGGGAAAAACTGTGTCTAAAAAACTCATTTTTCATGAATTTACATAAACTGAAGAGAAATAAATCTGACTGCACTGAAAAGACCAACTCAATAAAATAAATATGATGTGTTCCTAGGACGGGCAGCAACTGCAGCCTCCTTCATTGAACACAATCCCGTTTTTGCTCCCGGCTCAGAGTCCCTCTCTCCTCCACGTGCCCGCAGGGACCTGCGTATCAGCGACCTCTATGGAAACCCGGTCTCAGTCCTTTGCTTCTCTACCTCCAGTGACTACGCCCTCCACCCCCCTCAGCCGTCTGCTCCCCAGGACACACATTGATGTTGTCAACATCAGAAATTGAGCCTTCACTTCGATCTGGATTTCAAACTTCCCAGTAGCCGCCCTAACTGTCCATACTCCTGATGCATTTGTTCTAGAACCACAACTGCTTTAGTTCTTCTACTTCACTGAGACCTAAAACCCATCATTTCTCATTATCTCTTTGCTTCTTTCTTTAAGTCTTTGCTGCGTTCCCTGGTCTGTAATTACACTCAGACCTCAGCAAGGTGCCTCTGCTGGCTTCCCGTCTCTGTGTCTGTTGTTATCCGGTGATATATCCATAAAGAATTTAAATTAGTTCCTTTTCTGGGCCTGCACCCGAGGAAATGAACTTTGCCAGAGAAAATTGCACAGCCCTGGTTTCACTTGAAATTGGCAGGTACAAACCTACAGCGGGTCCCTGATTCCACACATTAGTTCTGTGTTCTCTTGCAATGTTTATCTCTCCGTCTCTGGACTGATTGTTTCACACCCGTCCCATCTATACTCCTCAGCTCCTGTTGGGGAAGGGAAAGTAGCCCTTCTCTCTTCCGTGTTCTCCAGGTTCCATCCTTCTTGTCCTCTGGAGGATACGACTCCTTCTTTTAATACCCACCCTATCATCACCTTTTCCTTTTTTCTAATCTCTGCATCGGCCAGGTGGAGAGGAGCCCTCCTCTCTGCTTCACCTCCTTCTCCTTCTGAGGGGCATGTTTCCCACCACTCTCTGCACCTGCTAGAACATCTCCCATGCCACCAAATGCTGCCGTGACCCTACATATGACCCCTAGTTTCTACACATTTCTTTGCTTCCCTTCCCTTCCATTTCTTTGCTTAAAATATTTGGAGTCATCCTACCAATACACACCATTAATTCTGTTAACCTTTATAATCAGTCTTTTGTTCCCACCAGGCCATAGCAATGGATGTTCTTTAATTTGCAAAAACATTTATGCTGTTGCTAACTCTTGAAGGGGGATTTTCCATGTTTATCTTACTGGATCTTGAAGTATCTTTCAACAAAGTTGACCCCTATCTTTTAGAACAAATTCTTTGTTAACTTTTAGGATACTATGCTGTGCTGGTTTTCTTCTGAAGATTTTAACTTGTCTTTTATTAGAATTCTGTGTGTAACATAGCCGTTGGCCCTTGTCTTTATATATTCCTGCGAGGTGAACTTATCAATTCCTATGACTTTGACAATCATCTTTATGCCGTCAACTCTTATGCTTACATTTATACCATGGGCTTTCCCCCCTGATATTCTGACTTCTTACAACCAAAAGAGTATTTGACTTACCTACTGACATAATTTGCAAGTATCTCAGGATTAACATATCCTAGAATGGAACTATTAAGTTTTCCCCTAAACCTATTTTCCCCAAGGTCTACTCTCGTTTTGCTAATTGGCACTGAAAGGGAATCTCGCTCCATTCGGACACCCAATAGTCCTCCCCGACACCGTCATCTCTTGTACATTCCACACTCCACCCACCTCTAGTTCTGCTGATTCTACACAATGCGTCTCAAATGCAACGGCTCCGTGGCCTCATCCCTGCTTCTACCCCAGTGTAACTGGCCATTGACTCCAAACTTATTGGGATTATCTGCTAATTTGCCGCCATAGTTTCACTTTGCAACCTTCTAAACTATTCACTAAACCCTTATCTAATCATAATATTTACTAACACAAAACCCTTCTGTTTCTTTCCATTGTCCTTCTTTCCTTGGAAAGAAGTCTTTATTGTGGCATGCACTGCCCACCTAATTTGTTGCCTGCCTACCTGTTCAAAATCGCGTATATCACCCTCTCCCATCCCCACACTTCAGCACCGGCCTTCCTTCTGCTGGTCCCGTGTATACTTTAAGCTGTTTCCTGTCCTGGGTTCTGTACTTCTTTTTCACTGTAACTAGAAGCATCATCCTGGAGCTCCTTGCAATCCGGCTTCTTATAATGTTTTAGGCTTCAGTTTAAATATCATCTCTGGAAAGAACGTCTTTTCTATTTGTTGATACTTGGTAATGCATTTAGCAGGAGATAGTTTTCCCCTGTGAATGTACATCAGCCCGGCCATGCCACTTTCATGGTGTGCAGCATTTAATACACGAAAGTAGTATAGACTTTGTTTTCAAAATAATTTACCAGGAAAAGTGGTAATAAACTTCACTAGAGTTATTCAAGGTGAAAATTAATGCAGTTTTTTTTCCTGATTATTCAGGTCACAGTCAAGTTGCTGAATCTTGTGCTTGGCTGTGAAATAGCAACAAAGTCCAGTGTGCACAGAGGTTTGCATGCAGTGGTTAGATGCTGCATTGGACTGTTGATTCATTTATTGCCATTTCTCACTCCAGATGAATGCTACAAACACCCTTTGGGTGCAGAGTTAAAGCCAATATGGGTTAAGGTCCTTAGAAAACTATTGGTGACACAGAGTACGTAACGAAGCGTGTATTCTACACAGAGCAGGCTTAAACGTTCATTTTGATTGAGAATACGTGTTACTGACGGTTAGATAGGAATGGTGCTACTTGAGATATCAATTAAATGCCTGCCTTATTGTTATAAAACCTTTATAATTTGGTTGAAAAGAATTTTCTGAAGGTAAAACTGGATCCAGCACTATGGCAATTTTATTTTACCACCCTTCATATAGCTGAATTTGTTAAGAAGTATAAAAACATAAACATGAATGCGTCAAGAGCTATTTTTAACTAAACGAATATGGCCCAAATTAATTTGGCTGTATCTCAGTATAACAGTGCAAAATAAAGGGAATTACATCTTTGTTATGTGTTATGAGAAAGCCATATTTTATTACTAAAAATTTCCTGAAACATTTTCTTATCTTTCCTCTGAGTTTTCTACCTTATAAGTTTCTCATCTCTTTGAAAGAAGTTCTATAAATTTGATTCTTTAATGACTATCCTATGTATATACCATCTAGTAATTTAACTTTAAATATTAACAGTATTATGTCATTATAGGGTTTATAAAACCATTTGGGAAAGCAATTTCCATGACTTTGTTTTCTGTATTGCAAAGAGAGACGCTAAATGGCCCGTGTTACATAATATAATGCCCAACAGCTTCCTGGGAAATCAGAGGTAATGGCTGATGCCAATACTCCAGCTGGGACCGCCTGGCAGCCTTTAGAGCAGCCCGTGATCACCTCTGTCCTCTGGTGTTCATGGTCTGTGCAGCGCCCTCCCTTGCTGCATAGGCCTGAGCCACGTGAACACCAGGATAGGGCAGAAATAGCAATGTGTGACTTCTTAGGCTAAGCCTTAAAAGCCTTTGCAACTTCAGTTTGGCCCTCTCCTAGGTGAGTCTGAAGAAAGCCAGCCCCTATGTCATGAGGTCCCTCGTGTCATCTGTGGAGAGGTCCTTATGGCGAGGAACTGAGGTCTTCTGCCAACAGGCAGTGCAGACTTCCCATGCACGTGGGTGAGCCCTCTTAAAAACATCGTCTCCAGCCTGCGTCAAGCCTTCAGGTGACTGTAGCCCTAGAAATGCCCTAGCTATGTTAGTGCGACAGACATTGAGCAGAGCCACCAGGTAATCTTCCTCAAATCCTCTACCCACAAAGAACTATGTGAAATGCACGTGCTTATTATCTCTTTAAACAGTTGTGTTTGAGCTGGTATGCAGGCATGGGTAGCTCACATACCATTCCAAGGAGCCATCTCAGAAGTGGCTCAGACCTTCTCGGCCACTGCGTGGAACAAGGACAACACCTCTTCCCTGAGCCCCGTCCAGATGGCAAATTTGTGAACAAAATGCCACAACGTTTTGGAGTTATTTTATAGTGATCAATAACTAGAACACATAATAATCGAGTAATATATGTTCTACTAGAAGAAAGCTTACTGTATGAAGAACAAAAATACATGTTCTCAAGTCTTATGGTGGGGTGATGAATTGTGCCCTGGCAGCACGGAGAGGGAAACGCCTACCCTGGACACACAGTGAGAATTCTGAGAGGATGTCCCGGACAGCCATTGGAGTCCTTCAAGATAAGACAATCCTAACTCAGATATTTGGAAGTGAAGCATATCCCTATGAATGAGTATCATTTACTTCATTATTCCTCCCTGTCCTTGGAAATCCAACTTCATAGCTCTATAATTATTGTTCAATAATTATAACTATGTTTACACAACTATAATTCTGTAATGTTGTCAATTACACGTTTCTGTCATACAAAAAAGTAAAACTAATGTTTGATAGGAATAAGCACATTTATCTCTGATTAAATTAAGGTTTTTCTTCTAGCTTTGATTAAACATCATCATAGCCTGGAGAGGACAGCCCCTCTCACTTGTCCCACTATCATTAAAACAAAAACATTTTATGTTGATTATGGATCTGAACTCAGAATATCTGCTTTGGACTTTTACTAAACTACAATTTCTATGGATTCTCATTTCTTGCTCTTTCTCCCCTACCCCCTCGTGGCCATTTCCGTTTCCCTGGTTGAGAATTTTAGAGCGAGAAAAACAGTCTAAGTAGAAAGGTTGCATAATTACATTGGTCCCAAAGCAGCTCACGTTGGTCATCGAAGAAAAAAAATTTACATCATTTCTCAGATAAAGAGTTTTTTAAGACAATGAGGCCAATAATTAGAATTGATGAGTCTATGCTAACATGCATCTACGTGCTTCTTATACACACAACTTTTAACAAAGTCACAGGGAAAAGCGAGCGTGGTGTGCACAGGAGAGTCTTCAAAGCAGATGTTCAAATTCCATGTTTGTACAGTTGAAGTTTTCTCACTCACGAGCTTAGTTTTTATTGGTGGCACAAGTACCTGGATATACTCTGGATAAGACAATTGTGACTGGTTCTATCTTTAATTTTCTCCATTTCCATGCAACATTCACCTTAGTGGCATTAACATAGACAACAGTCCCTCCTCTCAGGGTGCTCAGAGGACACGTGTGAAGTTTATGTTGACCACGGCCTGGAGTTAGTGACACATCTGCTGTGTTGACTCACTGAGTTTTGTGGTTTTGAGAATAGGCAAACTTTGTGCAAGTTTTTGTCTATTTGTTTCAATACCTTGGTGAGGAATATACTTACTACTGAATTAAAACTAAACCATCTTCTTTCATCTAATTGCCCTTGATACTTTTCCTTCCTTTTGTCAACAGACTTTCCTCGTTACTGTTGTTTATTGGGGTATCTTGTTGGCTGCTCTAACAATGACAAACTAACATTGGCTTAAAGGATGTAGATATTTTATGTAAGGCGAGTGCATCATTGAGTGTTGAGTCATAGCAAGTGAAATCAAAGAATGCAAATATAAGGTGCCCAGATCTTAAACACAAGGCCCAAAGTGCCATTGTCATGGTCTGAATGCCGTATCCCAGTCTAAGATGATTGCTAGAGTCATGGCTGTATCCCAGACAATGGGGAATGGGTAAGGAAGAGAGACAACCTCCTCTCTTAGAAGGCATACCTAGAGGCTACAGACATGGCTTCCGTTCACGTACAGAAGCTTGTCGCACGACCTTACCTGCAAGGGAGACTCAGAAAAAAATAACTTTGTTGGAACAAGTGACCTGCCAAAAATTTAGAAGTTATCTGATTCTGTAAAGACAAAAAAAAAAAAAAATCACTATATTTCATTTGTAAGTATAATTTCTGGGAAAGTTTTTGTTTACAGTAGATGCTGAATAAATTACTGCTGAGTAGCTATGTGGAATATATAAAGATATGATAACTTTAAAATATCATAATTTTTCTTTCTTTGAGACAGAGACTCCTAAAATCCTCTTGAGGCTCTTCTGATAGCCAGGAACAGAAGTTTTCTCAGGGATCTCATGAATCTTAGAGAGGACAGAAGTAGAACTAGACATTTAAAGCAGGAAATCAGGTTATCCTGTGTCTCCGAGACACTATAGTCTCCCTGGGCTCTGTGACCCTCCTTGGTCGGTGTTACTTATCTCCACCACTAGCTCCATCGCACTCTGACTTGACTGATTTGCATATATGTTCAGATAATGGCCTTAGTGTTGACATTTAGTGTGACCTCTCTGCTGCAGTACATTCTACTAACAAAGTCTTTCATATCTCAAAAGTCCTGGAGTTGGAATCTGATCAAGCCAACTTCTCTCTTCCAAGAATTCACAAGTCACTGGCCAGCCTATATGGGTTTTTTCCAAGTTAGGTATTTACTCTTGATTTAACCAGCTTTGCCAAATGCAAGTTTGTTTGTTGTCTCACTTAGAAAAAAAAATAAAAAGCAAAATTTTGAAGGCATGTTTGTCTAAGGGCAACTATTCTATCAAAAGAAGAAGAGGATAGGCTGGCAATGATAAATGTCAGTAATCTACTCTGCAAGTTAATCATTACCAACCTCCCAATCATTACCATCATTCATGATCAGCCTTGTGATACATGTGATTAACTTTATGCTTTGTGGAGGGAACTTTATGAAGTATACATTTAAATACATCAATGATGCAAATAGCAAAACAAATAATTTTAAGACCACTGAAAAGCTGAATAGATATAGTTTCAAGTACCTGTAGAAGGATTAAAAAAATACCACGGGAGGGGTGGCGCCTGTGGCTCAAAGGAGTAGGGTGCCGGCCCCATATACCATAGGTGGTGGGTTCAAACCCAGCCCCAGCGAAAAACTGTAAACAAACAAACAAACCCCATGGGGGTAGAAGGAGTGGGCACCACTCACCCTAAACACCGTAAAGAAAAAAGCAGAAGAAATGTAAAAGAGAAAAACAGCAAGAAAAAAGGAATGAGTTAGAAAGAAGAAAGGGAATATATAATAAGACAGAAATACACGTATTTGTGTTAAGAGTGGGGTACAGGCATGGATAAAAAGATTTTTAAAAATTTCAAAATTTTTCAAAAATTAGATTGAATACAACTCAATGGTATCAATAACACAAATCCCTGACTGACATATTTTTATAAAATTATTGAAGGTATTTTTTTATAATACATCATATTAAGGTTTCACTCTTTTTTGGCTAATATTATCTCCGAAAGCAGGAGGGCCACGGGCCATTCCAAGCCAGCTCTGTTCATGTATTCTGTACATATTCAGAATGACCGAGCTGTGCACGTGCTCCTGGCCTTCAAGTCGGGCTTCTTAGGCAGGAGTTTGTTCAGTAAACTCACCTGGGTGTGGGGCCCAGTGTTAGGAAAGGTTCTAGGTGCTCTGAATGCAAAGTCGTCCGGAGGGACAGGTGCTTTTCTGGGAGACTTGTCTCTCATCCTCTTCCTGTGCTTGCTAAGCAGAGACATAATTATGTGGCAAGTTTTGAGTTAATTTGCCAACCACTGCAAAAATGCCAGAAATCTGTATGCCTGAAGTGCTGATACAAATGGGAACAGTAAGAGTTTCTTATTTATTTTGTAATTGCAGGCAGTCAGTAACATATTTTATATTTAGGAGATCTCTGAAAACGTGTTTGTTTGTGGAAAGTACTCCAAACGAATGGGTTGTAGGGTTACTATGATGGTTGGCTTCTTGTGTCAAAATGGCTGGGCCATGGTATCCAGACATTTGATCGCATATTGTCCTGGATGTTTTTGTGAGGTGTTTCTAGATCTTGTTAACATTTATATTGGTGGACTTTGAGTGGGGCAAATTGCTCTCGTTAATAAAAATGGGCAGCAAATGAACTAAGGACTTACCCCAAACAAGAGGAGATTACGCCAGCAGACGGCCTTTACACGAGGGGTAACAGCGTCGCCAACCAGACGACCTTCGGACACCAGCTGCAGACGCCCCTCTGCTGAGTGTCCAGCCAGGATTGTCCAGGCTGTGGCCCCCGGGCTGCACGAGGATTATGCGAGGACTCTGGCTTCTCTGTAGTGGTGGACATGATGAAAAATATGCACAGGCCTTTTCTCTTCTTCTTTTTTTGGCTCATCATCTTGTGTTAGTATATGTGTATTTAATGTGTGGCCCAAGATAACTTTTCTTCCATTGTATAGCAGAGGAAAAAAAACGGTGGCCACCCCTGTCAGGTCTAGCCTGTCAGTCAACCCTGCAGATTTTGGACTTGCTACCCTCCCTGTGAGCCAACTCTTTAAAATAAATCTCTTTAGATATATATGTAACATATACATCCTTTTATTTATATTTCTCTGGAGAGCCCTGAATAATTGAGATAAGAAAACACTTCCTACTAATATTTTTACCTCCTTCACATGACATATACTTGAAAAAACAGACATTTTAAGTTTGAAAGGTACTTTTCAAGAATTTTCATTCCTGAGGCTTCACTTTCCATTTGTCTAAGAAATTTCTGACACCATCTCCAAAAGCAAGTGTTTTTGTCTTTCCATTGAATGTCACATAAAAACTTGTGTGACAACAAATGGTGGCTGACACCTACACGGAAGGTTTTCTGTACTTTTCCAAAGGCGAAAGTCTTGGTGAAATTCCTATGGAACTGAACTGACAGGGGCAGAGCCGGGGCTGCAGGTTGGATCTGGTACCTGAACCTCTGTTGGCTGCAAGGATTAAGTAAAAGAAGGCACGTTCACAGGTTCACGGCCCTTCCCTACAGAGATCTATGCATTTTTATTCTACTTTGCTTTTACTCTTACTGTTACTGTTAGTTTCTTTGTTTAGGAAATGCTCCCCGTATCCACTGCTGATTAGTTTTTTAGATTTATATGTTTGCGTCATTTTCTTATCATTGGGCAATACCAGTATGGAGTGTGTGGTTAACAGGAATGGTTTGAAAAGCACGCTTGGCTCTGAGTCCAACTGCGGGGAGCAGATAAGACTTCAGTCCCATCCTCGTTTTGCAGAATCTCTGGAAATATTCTCCTTGTCCACTGTTTCTGTCATTTGTGCTCTTATCTGCCCCATCCACATGAGCGGGAAGTGTCACTGGTATTCCTTGAACTTCTAAAGGTGATCTCAGGTGATTAAAGTTTCCTGTGAATCCAATTCTTCTCCAGACAACCCCTTCCGGTCTCTCTCTGTTACATGGACTTGGGAAGGTGACCTGCTACTTCAGAATTTATTGACATGTATCACTGTCTTCACAAAGTCTCTTGGGCCCCTGTGAATCCCAGCCTTCCTGGCTCTGCGCACCTGGGACCCTCTGCTTCTGGGCCGTGAATGTCCCACGTGCTTCTCTGTTTGTCTTCCCCTCTCAGCTGAGACAGGATGACCAGAGGGCCCGGGACTGGGCCTTCTCTTCCCCCATCGTGAAGGCCAGGGCGAACTGGAGTCAGCGTTTCCTCTCCGCAGGGAGGTTAGGCTCTGCTAAAACCCCAGCAGGTGAGGTTCTAGGGAAACAGCTTCTCTTGAAGGCAGGAGTTCTCAGAACAGATTGCAGCCTGCCCAGGCCTATCACAGATTTCCGTTTGCTCCCCCCCGTCAGGCGCAGAAGGAGCCTCTTCTCAGATGCTTCTGGTGGGGACCCAGCAGTCTCCTGACAGTCTCATGCCTGGTGCTCCCTGCAATCCCAGCTCCCAGCTTGTCCACACTGAGCGGCCAGCGATCCCTCAGGTAGGGTTCAGGTTTCCCACCCCTGCAGTGATTCAGGTGGAGGCCTCTGCTTGTGGACTTCTGCACCAGTGAGTTGTGATTCTGTGAATCTGCCTGTCTGCCTCTCTGATTTGGGGGCAGCAATTTGGCCTGTGATTTCACATCTCTGGCAGATAAAGAAGAGTTGCTGAGTTTCCGTTTTCTGCTTGTTAAGATGCAGTGGTGATGTCTGGGCTCCTTATGCCTAACCAGAAATCAGAAGTTTGTGGTTTGTGTTTTTTCAAAAACCAGAAATTAATTTTCTCTCAAACTAGAGCAAATTTATTTTGCGTTTAGTTTGAAAAAAATAAGGTTAATCATCTGATTTCTGAATGTATTTATCTTCTTTCATTCTTTTCGAGGTTTTTGTTTCTAGTCCTTATCTTAAACACTGTTATTGTTATTAAATTTTAAGCGTTTTTAATTCTGTGAAGGCAAAAAGTGGAAACCTAATAAACACATGTATAATTAAAGATTAAAAAATAATATGAAAAAAAGGTTATTTTAGACCACTGATGATGTAACAAGATTATTAAAATAATATTTTAAACTTAATTTTATTGATTCTGGTTCAAGTACCAAAATCATGAGGTCTGTTCATTTAAGAAAAGGCCAAACCCTGTGGCTGTGGGGTCATAATTACTCTAATAAAGAAAAGCATCCAAGCACAGATTATTTCCTGATGAGCTTAAGCAAATCAATACAGTTTGATTTGCTATTTGATAGAAATCCATATGAGGTGATGAATTCTTTTTATTTTATTTTAATTTCCAACTACTGTGAGGGTACAAACAAATAAGTTAGAATGTTTGCATTTATTAGGTAGAGTTGCTCTTGTGCTTGTGTCCCACACCCAAGAGGTGTGCCATTCTTTTTATATTTAATGTATCTTTTGAGACAATCTCTGGTCGGTGAACATTACTTTCCAGGCTCAGGGAAAATCTCAAAAAAATCATAAGATGGGATTTGTAGTACTTACCAGGTCTTTGTAACAAAATAAGCCTTTGGTAGAATGCTTTAGTAATTTTCCATAAATAATTATGGATTTAAGAAGATAGAAAATTTCAAAATATAGCTTAGTATGCACACTGGAATTATCCATGAAGCTTTAGAACCATGTAGACCAAAAGTATAACTTAGATACATGGACTTTAAGAAATACACACAAATAATACTAAAGGTTTGAACTCGGCCAACTGGATGGGCTAAATTACAGATGTCACCTGTGTGGGCAGCTCCCCATGGACTGTCCTTCTGCCTCACTCAGGGCTGATGTGGATACGTGAGGACAGAAATAACGGCAGTGAGGTTCCCATTGACGGACGTAGTGAGGTCCTGGGATGAGCTGGGCCTGGATTTGAATCTGGGACTGGCTATAGAATTGAACTACCCTTTCTTCCTTCTTAAGAAGGCAGTGAAATTATTCATTCACAGGGTTCTTGTAAGGATTAAATAATTGTGTAGTACAGTGGTTCGCAACCTTCCTAATGCCACAATCCTTTAATACAGTTCCTTGTGTTGTGGTGACCCCCAACCATAAAATTATTTTTGTTGCTACTTCATAAGTGTAATTTTGCTACCGTAAGGAATCATAATGTAAATATCTGATAGGCAGGATGGTCTTAGGCGACCCCTGTGAAAGGGTCGTTCAACCCCAAAGGGGTCTCGACCCACAGGTTGAGAACCGCTGGCGTGATGAAACTGATTACCTGGACAAAAGTACATGCTAAGTAAATAATTCCTTCCTATAACCCTCTATGTCTGTCCAGATACATGATACAAAATGCAAAAGAAAGAGCTGTGTGTGTTGGGTGGGGGAGTGTCCCCATACAAAAGGGCCAATTCAGCCAGATAAATCGACTTGCCAAGAGTTATAAAGAGGAACTGGTTGGATTATTTTAGTTAATAATAATTTACAACCTGGTCATTTTAATAAGGCCATTAATGACCATAAGGTCATTTTCTCTAAGGAAAAGAATGTGGTTTTCTTTAGAATTCTCTACTGGCAGTATTTATTATAACGTGTGTGTGCGCGGTGTGTAAAGGTGGAAAGGTCTCATGCAGAGTAATGGCTTTTGATTTTTCTTCGTAATCTTAGTGCCCTAATATATTCAGTATTTTCTTGTATTCATGTTTTTTTTAAAGATTTCTGACTTCATTCTTTCTTGAACCCCGTGTGATGCTTTGCTAAATTTTCCCCATGAGAAAATGGTTTTGAGGTTGTCAATCCATCAGAAGGATTGGATGGCTTCTGATGGATTGACAACCATGGCAATGGTTGGGAAATATTTGGTGATGGCTGGGAAATATTTGAACGAAGATGCAAAATATACTTACTAGGAAGGTGAAAATACAAAGCAGGGTTTCCAGTGTCAATCTGAAAGAGCATGACAAATTCATCGTTAACACTTGTCAGCTGTTCTACACGCAGTGGTCACACGGCCACTGCGGTTGTCATTATCAGTAGAATTTGATGTATTGTTACAAAAACACCAAATATCACTGTACTACCAAAAAGGGAAATGCCATTATTACTAGTATGACAAAGGGTATCCAAAGGTCCTCAATGTGTTCGTCATGTGGTTGGACAACTTTGGCAATGAGGCTACATACGCTTCTTTCTTATGTATTGGGGCAAGTATGTTTCCTTCAATGTTCGTTCCTCCTCCTGGTTAGTTTTTGTACAAAAGTGTGTAGCTGGTTGTGACGCGGATCACATTAAGAAGCATTTATCAATTATCAAAGTAAAGGACAAAAGGTCAATTCTCCCAGAAGACTCCCAGGCACCAGGCACTGTGCAAATTGCTGAGGATATGGAGGTAGATAAAATAAAGTCCTTGTTTGCAAGACGCTGTTCACAATCTACAGGGAAGTGAAATGTCATCTAATAAAGGAGAGGTTTGAGTGGAGCGCGGTTGCCTGTGGAGTGCTGCGGTAATAGAGATGAGAGTCAGTGGATGCTTCCTCAAAAACATGACTACTGGTGTACATAAGTGGTGAGATGGTTGATGAGAATGGGGATTTTAGCAAAAAGGAGTAACCAGCTCAAAGCCTCTGGGGCAAGAATGAGTGTGGGGAACCTGGGGGGTCTGTGTCATTGGAGTCCTGAGTCGAGGCAGGTGTTACAAAAGGTGAGGCAGGTGGATCAGAGAGGTTCTCCAAGCTGCGTGGAATATCCTATCTGATACCCTGAAAATGAAATGATGCCAATACAAAGGTGATGAACTCATTTTCATAGATGTCTTGAAAAATAGGATAAGAATAACATTGTAATGAAATCCCTTTGGTTCAATGCCATAATGCTGTTACTCAGCTATGTACTCCCTTAGAGTGATTGCTATGAGCGTTCAAGAGAAGGATGTTAAATTACACAGGAGCAGACCATCACTATTTCAGGAACCAAGGACAAATGATACAACTCTCAAAGCAAGATTCACATCTGCCCCAGGGCTGCTTCTCATTAGATAAGCACGGCCCTGTACCATTTTGCGCATGAGAACTCGTGGTAGAGAGAGATTTTTCACAATTAGAAAACACCGTACCCCTCCAGCTGTTGACCCAGGGACATAGCCCCAGCTATTGCTAAGAAACGCTTTCCTGAACTCTGGGTAAGGGCTCTGATCGTTGCCTCTTATGTTCTTCAAAGATATTCTCTATTATCTGGCGCTCACATATCTGACAAGAACTCAAGCCAAATCAAAAAATTAACTCGTCCATTACATTGTACAAAGTTGCTATCAATGTGTTCAAGACTTTGGGTTTCAGAGGTCCCTGAAAATGATGAAATGTGGCATGAAGACATTTAGAAACTTTGTGTACTAATGATTCAATCTCTTTAATTCTTTCTTTTTTCGTTTTTTTTTTTTTTAAAGACAGAGTCTCACTTTGTCACCCTTGATAGAGTGCCATGGTGTCATAGCTCACAGCAGCCTCAAATGCCTGGGCTTAAGTGATTCTCTTGCCTCAACCTCCCAAGTAGCTGGGACTACAGGCGCCCAACCTCAACGCCTGGCTATTTTTAGAAATGAGGTCTAGCTCTGGCTCAGGCTGGTCTCAAACCTATGAGCTCAGACAATCCCCCCGCCTCAGCCTCCCAGAGTGCTAAGATTATAGGAGTGAGCCACCATGCCCAGCCAGCCAACCTTTTTATTTCAATAATTGCCTTAATACTTAAAAGTGTTTGCTATAGAGAAGGAGAATGAACTTACTCCAGATATTTCCAGAAGACAAACTTGGAAGTATATGGAAGAAAATTACAAGGAATTAAATTGTATATATATATACACACACACACACACACACACACACACACACACACACACACGCACACACACACACATATATATATATATGTATATATATGTAATTTTTTTCTTTTTTTGGCCAGGGCCGGGTTTGAACGCACCACTTCCTATATATGGGGCCAGCACCCTACTCCCTTGAGCCACAAGCACCACCTGGAGGTACATTTTATCTTAAACTGATAAAACTATTTCTAAAAATTAGAGCTATTTAACTTTATAAAACATTAACTTTTCTGTGGCAGTGTCTAGGTTATATATATATATATATATATATATATATATATATATATCTTAGAATTGTCTTCAGTTGGTGATGAAATTTTGTTTAATATTTTTATTTTTATTTTTTATTTTATTATCTTTATCATTAAATCATAGCTGTGTACAATAGTGCAATCAAGGGGTACAATGTGCTGGTTTCGTATGCAATCTTAATTATTTTCATCAAACTGATTAACATAGCCTTCCTGGCAATTTCTCCATTATTATATGAAGACATTTGTATTCTGCATTTAGCAAGGTTGACCTGTACCCTTCTAAGATGCACCGTAGGTGTGGCCCCACCAGTTACCCTCCCTGCGCCCCAACCTCCCCTCTCCCCTCCCTACCCTTATTTTTAAACAATTTTTGTTCTATTGAGGCAAAATGAACACAACTCAACTACGTACCTAATATTCAGTTCTAAAAATAAAATATTATGTGATGAAAATATAGAAGAAAAAGTATAAAAACTATAAGAACTTCTACAAAATTAAATGCATTCGATGAAAAGCCTGTCCTTACCCTGAGTCTACACGTTTTCTATTGGGAGGGCGGTCGTTATAAAACGTTTTCTATTGGGAAATCGTATTTGTATATTTTAAGCTTTCTTGGTCATTGTTTATATTGTCTTCAACTTGGCAAACTGCTGGTTATGAAAGCCACTTTGGTTTCCCAGGACGCTTCCTGAAGTGTATGTGTTTCTTCAGAAATTAAATCGGAGTGCAGATGACAGCATGAGATGATGGGAAAGGTAATTCACTCATCAGGTAGGTGAGGAATAGAACATACATATATATATGTAAATATATAAATAAATAAATAAATATATATATATATATTCTTTTTTTTTTTGCAGTTTTGGCTGGGTCTGGGTTTGAACCCACCACCTCCACCATATGGGGCTGGCGCCCTACTCCTTTTAGCCACAGGCGCTGTCCAGAACATATTTTTTTTTACAACTTGGAAATAAAATCAAATATATAAGATTTTATTCCAAGAGGTAAAAACTTTTCTGTATTTTTGTCTGAATTTTAAAAATTTGTGTTTTTCTGATTGCTTCTCTAGAAGAGAACAGATCTAAAGTAAATTTTAATTTTTATTTCACAAATGTATTTTATTCTTTTCACAAATTATAGCTAGCTTAATACCTCAAAAAATGTTATAATCTTTAATGTTAGGCAGCTTACGGCTTTGTATTTTTTTAAAAAGAACTACATACAAATTAAATTAAGACTTTTTTGTTTATTGCTTGAATCAACTATACTTCTAAATTTAATGGAGCAAATACTATGTTTTATGACAAAATTAAGACGAGCATAATATGTTGTATACTTATATATGGTTTTTGTTTTGTTTTGTTTTGTTTTTTTGTGGTTTTTGGCTGGGGCTGGGTTTGAACCCACCACCTCCGGCATATGGGGCCAGCGCCCTTTGAGCCACAGGCACCGCCTATATGGTTTTAAATCTGTAAAGAATTTTGAAATGATCTTGTGTATTTTAACATCACAAATTTTTCCTGAGAATATAATTAATATTTTTTGCTTTTCTGTGATTTTAACTCATCCAGAAATTTTACAATAGAAGAAAGGATTATTGCAAATTGATTACTAGTCTGGAAAAGCAGCTCAAAACCAGAATACTGATGATGAGTGGGCTCCACTATAGAAAGAGGGGAGTTTGTAGAATGATGGTTGAATGGTGCTGACTATTTTCCTCTGTCACGTTTTATCTGGAGCCTGGAAGAATAGCCTCATTTTTCAAAACTTTGTCATCATGTGTCTGCCATACAGTTGCATTCTCACTGCTGGTTTGCTGCAGATAAAAAGAAAAACCTACTCACATGAGTCTAGATAACAGATATGTAACTTACAGATCTGTTATTTTTCATGATGGTAAAATAGATCAGAAAGAGACATGCAGGGAAGGAGGCTATTGGACATATGGTCAGTGATTTAAACAGTTAAGCTGCAATTTTGTACCATGTGCAACTAAAGCCTCCAAATGTTTTCTCAAAGACTGTCTAAAGTCATTGAAAAATAAAAGAACGGTAGTCAACATATTAAAACGTTTACTGAGTACATCTTGTATTTTAGACATTATATAAAATTCAGAGAATACAAAGAAAAACATACCACAGACCACTGGGAAATGAATTCACATTTATTATAATTACGGCAACTTCTCCTGTGTCTCGACTGATGTGCTGTCTTTGAAATTACTCCCTGCCTGACAATAGAATACACTTTTTAACTTTGTAAGTGATCAGAGAGGATTCAAATTGAAATTAGATATATCATTTATACTTATTACATCATCTAAAATTAAATATTATGGAATTCTTCCCTGCTGGAAAGCTTGTAATAAAAACACAGCAATTATACTTGGCACCTGGTGTTATAGATTGGTGCAGTCTTTTTGAAAGATTAGCCCAAAATGCCTTTCATGAGCAATACATTGCTCATATCTCTTGAAACACTAAATGATCTCTTGATCCTTGGGAATTCATTCTGAAAAAAGTAATTCCACAGGGAAAAAGGGCTAGATAAATTAAGATGCCTACTGCAAAAAAAATTTTTAAATGAGATTATTATAAATATACTAAAATAAGAAATTATTAAGGAAGTTATAGCCCAACAGTTGAATGGTCTCCAGGTTCAATTGAGCCTAGCAGGGTTTTTTAAATTATTGTTATTCATTTAATTATTTTTTTTGAGACAGAGTCTCACTATGTCACCCTTGGTAGAGTGCTATGGCATCACAATTCACAGCAACCTCAAACTCTTGGCTTAAGCAATTCTCTTGCCTCAGTCTCCCAAGTAGCTGGGACTACAGGTGCTTGCCATAGTACCCAGCTATTTTTTGTTACAGGTGTCATTGTTGTTTTAGCAGGCCTGGGTCAGATTTGAACCTGCCAGTCTCGGTGTATGTGGCTGGCACCGTAACCACTGTGCTATGGGCACTGAGCCTAAATTATTATTATTATTTGAGACAGAGTCGCACTATGTCATCCTTGGTAGAATGCTGTGGTGTCACAGCTCATGGCAACCTCAAACTCTTGGGCTTACGCGATTCTCTTGCCTCAGCCTCCGAAGTAGCTGGGACTACAGGTGCCCACCACAATGCCCGGCTATTTTTTTGTTGCAGTTGTCCTTGTTGTTTAGCTGGCCTCAGCCGGATTTGAATCTGCCAACCTCGGTGTATGTGGCTGGCGCCCTACCCACTGAGCTATGGGCACCGAGCCTAAATTATTATTGATAATATCCTTCTTCCTTTTTTTTTTTCTTGTGTATAGTCTCTTGTAGCTATTTCAAAAATCCACTATTCTGTTCGCTTTTCCCATTCCCCCTACCGCCTGTTGTCATTTCATTTCAGCACAGATGACTCTGCCTCTGACTTCACAGAGATGACACAGAATATTGGGAATGATCTTCACTAACTTCCTGCGCCCACACCTGTGAGCACCTAAGTCAGTACAAACGTCAGTTTCCCTGTTCAGAACTTACCACAGTCCTCCTGCTCCTTGTCTGATGTCTCCTCTATCCCCAGAGAGAGAATTTACACCAGTGATTCTTTCTTCTTTCTCACTTGCCTTTTCATGTTATATCTTATACGGCTCACGTTGACCTTATTTTAATAACAAAATAAAACTTCCAAACATTCTTGACTCTTTTTCCTCACGTAGCTATTAATTTCTTTTTGTCCTGCAATTTTTCCTTGCTGAGGACTTTCAAAGAATAATTTACAGTATGGTTTCTTCCCCTTTGTTTCCAGACTATTTGTTATGGCTGTGTAAAATATGACTGCAAACTTGGTAGAACATTTAGAATGCTTAATCTGCAACTTCAAAAGGGCTTTATAGGAAGAGCTCGTCTATGCTTCAAATGTATCAGCTGGAGCAGTTCAAGAGCTAGGGACTGAAATAATTCAAAGGATTGTTCCCTTAAGCAGTTAGTGCTGGTGTTACAACTGAGACATTTGCTGGCTTGATAGACAGAATTAGCTATGTGTGTACTTTCTGTGTGGCCTGGGCATCCTCAGTTTTCGACATGGGTTTCAAGAAGAGAAAGAGAGATAGAAAGAGAGAGAGATGCTGAGAGAAGAGAAGAGTAAGAGGAGTAAAACATTTATTTCCTTTTATTACCCAAACTTGGAAGTAACACAATATCACACCTGTTTAATTCTGTTCATTGAGGCAGTCACAAGGCCATCTCAGGTCCAAGAAACAGAAAATACACTCCATCTATGATGGGATATAGCAAGATTCTGGAAGAAGATTTGGGATCAGAAATATTGCTGTGCCCACTGTTGGTAAAAGAAACATCTACCAATACTTTTCATTTTACTTCGACCCTCTGTAATCTGACTGCAGTCCTTGCCATGGCAATGAAACTTTCCCGCAAACAACACAATTGGACTGAATAATTGCCAAACCACATCTTGTTTAATTTGTCCTAATCTTATTTTTTCTTATACTTGCAACATTTGCATGGTTTCCGCTTCGTCTTCCTGATACACTTCCCTCTTGGCTTAGTTGGCATCAGCATCTGCTTATTTCCCTGCTACCACCAAGCTGTGCCCTGCCTGGCCTCACATTAACTGCAATTTCTTCTGCCTATACTGTATATTTGAGGTTTCCTAATATTCTATTCTTGCTGTCTTCTCATTATTACATCTAGTCTCTAAGGTCAATCTCATCTGAACTCATAACCTTATCTATTATATACATAAAGGTTACCCATGAATGTCCTGAACTTCAAATTGAACCCAGTGTGAACAATGGCATAATAGACATCTGTGATGAACGGCCCATAGGAAACTCAAACTCTATATCTGAAAAAGTGACATTATCATGTTCACTCAGTCCTCCCACATCCTCCTTACCCTCTCTCCACTTGTCCCCACCAGTGCCAACTGTTGGATTTGCCATCCGATAAAGTCATTGTTGAGAAGGCTGGATGTCACCTTTCTTCCTCCTTTTCCTGTGTGGTAAAGTTATATTGGTATATATGCTCCATTATTTCCAGCTGCTGATAAATTCACAATTAACTTTGTCTGTTTCTCTGATCGACTTGATTCAAACTTTTATCATTTCTTTCCTAGGCTACTGCAATGGTCTTAGCTATTTTTCTTATTTTGCCTCTAATCTACCTTCCATGTGGCAAACAGAATGATTGTTTCAAAGTGCAAAATGAATAATAGTGACCTTCTGGGTAAAATTCTTCATTGTCTACCTTGGTATGAAATCTGAAGTCCTTCAAATTGTGGCTCTGATTTCTTCAGCGTAAATCTGATTTTTTAACCTACCCAAAGTAACGTAGTGGCTACCATGTATTGTGTACAGTGTATAGACTGAATTCTTTAACTCATCTAAGCTTTATGATATTCCTTCATATTGGGAGTTAATGAATATTTGTAGATATGTCATATATAATTATAATGTATATTTTAAATTAATTGGTCATTATGATTAGTACGATTTCAGAGTAGAAAAAATTGAGATTAAGAAAGTAAAGTTACGAGCTCATAGTCATGCAATCAGTTGGTTGCACCAGCTGGGTGGGATTCGAATACAAGCTAGCCTCCTGCTAGAGCCAAGAACTCCACCCTCTCCATTATGGCCATAGCTCTTGGAATGTGCTATGAATTTTAATCCAAGACTTATTTATATATAGGTTACAGGAGAGAATTGAATCACCTTCCTTTTTAGTTTCCAAACCTTGTATTCAAAGAAAATTTTTCACCCAATATTTCACCCTACATTTGACAGTAGATCTAAATCCTAAGAGTGAGAAGTGAATTAGAAGGTCTTCTTTGCATTTTCTTTGCATATTTAATGCTGGAAACCTTCAATATAAACTTAGATTTTCCCTGATGAATAGTTGATGTTTTTCCAACCTTTACAATGAAATAAACAGTATCTGATGTGTTGTGAAGATTTTTTCTTCAATAACTAAAGGGTGAACATTTTCAAGATGACAATTATGAAGCCATGAAATTTATTTATTTTTCTCTCTGGGGGAGATAGACTCATATAGCAAGTTTCTTGCACAGAGATAGAAAAACAATGCATGATTTGTTGCTTCTGTGATGAGAAAATATGCACCCAGCTAGGGGATACGTCTATTTGTGCTATTTGGAGGAAAATGCACATCATTTTGTCAGGGAAACTAGACTCAAATGGACACTGCTGTGGTTTGAATATGTTTCATCTGTCTCCACCAAAACTCATATTGAAATGTGATTTTCCCCAGTGTGGTGGTGTTGGTAGGCAGGACCCAGTGGAAATGTTTGGGTCTTGGGGGTCGATCCCTCATGACAGATGAATGCTCTTCTGCTGAGAGAGTTCTCACAGAGATCAGTTAGCTCCTGGGACACGGGGTTGGTAAAAAGAGCCTGGTTTCCTGCGTTTTAGTCTCCTGCATCTTGTCTCACCCTGGTTATAAAAATAAAACCTAGTCTCAGGTGTTAGTTTAGAGAAGCACAGAATGAACTACAATAGATTCAATAAGAAATTTCTGCAAATTTCCTACTGACTGTTCCTGTAATTGCAACAGTAGTTCAATTGTCTGTGTTCAATTCAGAAATGTACATGTACCTGCATGAGAAATATTGAATTACAGAAATGTTCATCATTTGTTTGTCCTTTTAAATACGTACTAAGCAACTTCCCTATGCTTTTTTCTTGACTAGATAAATGAATCCATAGTCAGCCTCTGCTCAAAAAAAAAATGAGCAGTAGAAAAAATTCACATTACAACTTAATCTGAATTATGTTCAACTTTTCCAGCTTAGGCCTGGAGCACCTTTCTTTGTCTGATAATCTCTTATATATCTGCTTCTGTTGGTAACAGTTCTTTTTCTAGCCTCAAGGATAAAAGTATGTGTATTTTATGTCCCTTTTTTTAGCCCATTTAAAAGATGTAAATGAATCATTTTCCTTGTGAACATGGACAAAATCAATTAACCTCATTGAACTTCAATTTGCTTCTCTGTAACATGGAGCATTAATGTACAGCAAACTCACGTGTTCAAATGAGCTGCAAGGGATACTGAGATTGCTGTGTAACTGACAAATTGCATCTATCCACCTGTAAAGCTATGATTATTCTTCCCAGGAATTCTGTCTTTAAGAAAGAGTTTTTCTTACAAGACATTTTTTTTTTGGCCAGATGCTGTGGCTCACACCTGTAATCCTAGCACTTTGGAAAGCTAAAGCAGAAGGATCGCTGTAGGTCAGGAGATTAAGATCAGCCTGAATGACTAGCAAGATTCCCATCTCTATAAAAACAAAACAAAACGAAACAAAACCCAGAAATTAGCCAGGTGTGGTGATACGTGCCTGTAGTCCTTGCTACTCAGAAGGCTGAGGCTGAAGGATCGCCGGAGTTTGAGACCATAGTGAGCAGTGATCACATATACTGCATTCTAGCCCAGGCAACAGAGTGAGAGACTCTGTCTCAAAACAATTTTAAAAAAGCAAATAAATACTAATAAAACTATGTTCACGCTGAAGAAACTGAAAATAGTTGCAATATTCTTAAAGATTGTGAAGTTAGATTCATTTAGCAGTAAGAAGACATTTGCATCATTTTCTCATCTATAAAATGGGGCTAATAACAATGTCCAACTTACAAGATTGCTGAAGGGATTTATTACAAAATAATGTACAAAGCACTCAACGCATGTGGGAGGCACCTAGTAAATTCACTGTCATCACTGACATTGCATAATCAAGTTCCACAAGCACTTGGAGGCACTAGGGACCAAGATAGAAAATAGTCTGCTTTTCTCATTCAGCAGAGTTAGGTGACTGTCCCTGCTGAACCTGCCAAAGGTATTAGATGTGAACATGGACTTAAGACTTGGCCTGTGCATACAAAGGCTATTTCCTCTTCTTCATTCACTCTATTCACTCCATCAACTCATTTTGTAAATTTCCCAGGTGTGATATTTAACGAATCAGCCCAGTAAACCTAGATTTTTTAGGAAAATAGAATTTCTCAATTAGAAGAAGACAACTCAGCAACTAAGAGACGCAATAAAAACAAAGAACTGCAAGAAAACTTTGCTTATAAACCAAAGTGTTATTACTTACCTACCCTGCATTTCCAAGTGCTTTAACAATACTAACTTAGTTATAATAACACATAATTGTGGTAGCCTTTATTAGTATTTCCATTTACTATGTGCAAAAAATTGAACAAACTTTTCAAGGTCACACCACTAATATACCAGAAGTTGATTTGAACATACACAGCCTGGGTCGAGAGCCCTCGCTGTTAACCACTACACAGGGTTTTTCTGGAAACTTTTGATGTTTTGTCTTAGATAGCTTCTTTCTGCCTTCTGGCTCTGCATTTTGGTCTCTTGCCAATATACCCTGGACGCACTTGCCTCGTGAGAATATTAACTTTACTTACTCTCTTACCATTACTTGGCCAGGAAAGTGTGGTTAGTGGAAAACACGTAGGTTTGAGAATTAAAATTTGTTTTTCTTTTTTAATGTGTACTTTAGAGCATTTTTTTATTATTGGGGATTCATCAAGGGTACACAGAACCAGGTTACACTGATTGCTTTTGTTAGAAATTTTGATACTGCTTCATTCCCTGTAAGAACTCTACTTATTCCACCGTTTTCTATCATGCATCTCAGTTTGCCTATTTTTCAAGGGAGAGTCTGTGGCTAAATAAATTTGAGAAAAGTGAAGCCGAGCAAACTTAAATAGAATTCTTAAATCAGGTGATGTTTCAAAATTTTAATATGCTTATATATATAGGAATTCTTCATGAAGGGATGCAATAAACATTATTTACCAAATTATTTTTACTAGAACTTTTCATACAGAAAATCCTATACAACCAATGCTTTGAAAAAATATTTTGGAAAAGCATCAGGACTATATTTTATTATTATTGTTGTATGATTTCATTTAGGCAAAACTTCTGTAATTATGAAAAATAAGAAAAAAATACATAGTGCTGACATCAGTTTAATTCGTTATTTTGTTTTGATCCATGATCTGATCAAAAATCTGAAAGTGTTTTTCCTTAAGAAGATGAAAGATAAATGAGAAAACCCGACTGAAATCCATATTTGAATTAACATAGTCTGTGTCCCTGTCCTGCGTGCTCCTGAAAGTCTGCGCTCTGTCTTGATAGCAGGACATCTTTGTTTATTGCTCATCTTTGCATCCCTTGTGGTGAGTCGAGTTCCTTGCTCAGAATAGGTCTGGATGAGATGAAACTAACGTGGTAACTTTTTCAGAGAAATTCCAAGTGGGAATACCAATAAGAGCATCGTCAGGATTTCAGATTAGGCACATGACAAAGTCCTGAGTCCGCAGATTCATCAGGATTTCAGACTAGCAGATTAGCCCAGATGACAAAGTCCTGAACTTAGAGATTCATCAGGATTTCAGATTCGTGCACATTATAAAGTCCCAAGTTCACAGATTCATCGGGATTTCAGATTAACCCATATCACAAAATCCTGAGTCTACAGATTCATCAAGATTTCAGATTAGCTCACATCACAAAGTCCCAAGTCTGTAGATTCATCAGGATTTCAGATTAACCCATATCACAAAATCCTGAGTCTACAGATTCATCAGGATTTCAGATTAGCTCACATCACAAAGTCCCCAAACTGCAGATGCTAGCATGGATGTGGAGACAAGAGTAAACTTCCACATTGCTGGTGGGGTTGCAAACTAACACAACCTTTAGAGAAAGAAGTATGGAGAATTCTCAAAGAACTAAAAGTCGACCTTCCATTTGATCCCACAATTTCATTACTAGGTATCTACCCAGAAGAAACAAAAAATTATTTTACCACAAAGAAATTTGCACTGGAATGTTTATTGCAGCCCAATTCATGGAATCAACCTAAAAGCCCATCAACACTTGAATGGATTAACAAAATGGGGCATATGTGTTCCTTCTTATTCAGCCATAAGAAAAGATGGAGATGTTATGTTTTTCTGGATGGAGTTGAAAGACATTCTTCTTAGTAAAGTATCTCAAAAATGGAAAAATATATATATTCAATGTACTTAATACTAATATGAAGTCAATATATAAATAATTACACACCCACATGAATAATAAAATACAAATGTAGTCTAGCAAGGGGGAGGTAAAAGGAAGGAAAAGGGGAGGAGGGCAAATGGTGGGAGGAGGGAGGGCAATTGGAGGGAATCTCGCCTTATACGCACAATGTGGAGGTGTTCAGCACACCTCCTGGTTGAAGGGTTCTATTATAACTTGAACTTTACCTTGGAAGTGAGAATAATGTAACCTAATAATCTTTAAACTTATATTAATTTGAAATATTAAAGATTTCTAGCCATTCATCTATCTTCTTTAGAGAAGCTTTTACTCACATCTCTTGATATATGTGATTGTTGGCTCTTTTTTTGTTGATTAATTTCAGTTCCCTGTAGACCCTAGTTATCAAGCTTTTGTCTAGTCATAATATGCAAATATATTTTCCCATTATGAAGGTTGTCTATTTGTTTTGGTGGTTGTCTTCTTAGCTTTACAGAAGCTTTTCAGTTTAATTATGTCTCATTTATTTATTTTTATTGTTGTTGCAATTTGCACGGAAGTCTTCTTCCTAAAATCTTTCCCAAGGCTGATATCTGAAAGTGTGTTTTCTTCCACACTTTCTTTGAGGATTTATATTGTTTAATCCCTTAGGTTTAAATCTTTTATCCACCTTGAACCAATTTTTATAAGTGGTGAGAGTTGCAGGTCCAGTTTCAGTCTTTTACATGTGGTTATCCAGTTCTTTCAGCACCTTTTTTGAATAGGGAGTCTTTTCCCCAGAGCATGTTCTCATTTGATTTGTAAAAGGTCAGGTGGCTATAAGATGTTAGTTTTATCTCATGGTTTTCTAATCTGTTCCATATGTCTATGTCTTTCTTTTAATCATCAGAGAAATGCAAATCAAAACCACTCAGAGATATCATCTAACCCCAGTGAGAATGGCCCATTTCACAGAGTCTCAAAGCTGCAAATACTGGCGTGGATGTGGAGAGAAGGGAACTCTTCTACACTGCTGGGGGACTGCAAACTAATACAACTTTTTGGGAAGGAAATATGGAGAACTCTCAAAAAACTCAAACTAGACCTCCCATTTGATCCTGCAATTCCATTACTGGGTATCTACCCAAAAGAAAAAAATCCTTTTTATCATAAGGACTTTTGCACTAGACTGTTTATTGCAGCTCAATTGACAATTGCCCAAATGTGGAAATAACCTAAATTCCCACCAACTCAGGAATGGATTAACAAACTGTGGTATATGTATACCATGGAATACCTTTGCCATTAAAAAAGGAGATTTTACATCTTTTGTATTAATCTGGATTGAGTTAAACATCACAAGAATGGAGAAGCAAGAATTCAGTGCACCCAATTCTAATATAAAGGCAGTAGATGATCTTATACAAGGTAGGGGGGTAGGGGAATGAGTGAGGAGGGAGGGGCGTAGGGGGTCACGGTATATGGCACACCTCTTGGGGGCAGGAGACAATTATAAAAGAGGTTTTACCTAATAAATGCAATCAGTATAACCTAATTCTTTGTACTCTCAATGAATCCCAAACAATACAAAAAAAATTTCTTTTCTAGAACCATCATCATACCTTTGTAATAAAAAATATAAAGGTTTTAAATCCAAGGAAAGCATAATTGTTGACCAAATACAGAAGCAAGTATGTTATGTTCATTGGCAATTAGAAAACCACTTTTGAAGATTTGAATAGAAGTATTTAAGATACAGTGTTTGAGGTTTGTAGTTGCCCTGTGTTTTTCTAAAGTTACAAAATAATTTCTATTCTAAAAAATCATCTGTACCAGAATGTTCATTGCAGCCCAATTCATAATTGCTGAGTCATGGAAGAAACCCAAGTGCCCATCGATCCATGAATGGATTAATAAATTGTGGTACATGTATACCATGGAATATTATGCAGCCTTAAAGAAAGATGGAGACTTTACCTCTTTCATGTTTACATGGATGGAGCTGGAACATATT